>PVJO010001935.1:0-156955 GCA_004026905.1 Hystrix cristata
GGAATGACTTGTTTGCAGTCAGAGAGCTATTGCAGACAGTGATTCAGAATGGCAAAGGGAACGGCGCTATTCCTGATCAGAGAACTCCAGTTACTTCAACCCACAGAATTAGCAGTGCAACCACCTGGGATCTAATCCATTTCCCAGAAGGCACGGCCAGTCTTGGCACTTCGCACATGCAGCCCCCATAGTGGCAAACTGCAACATACAGCGGCCCACCTGCCTTGCCCAGCCTGTCCCATGAAGGCACACCACTGTCCCAGGCTCAAAGTCAAGGCTTCACTAATGTTTGTAGTAAATTAACTTCAAACTTTACAAGGTGTTGCAGTGTATCTGCTGAGCAAAAGGATAAAAAGAAGCAATACCCTGTTCCCTGCATGTCACCTGAAGTATGAAAACCGCTAGTTCTGTGGATCCCACAGACGTGATGCAAGTGGAAGACAGAAGTCTGGAACCTGCCAAGACGGTCTCTCAACAGGCTCCGGTTTAAGCAGAAAATCAGGGACATCTGTGACTTTCCAAAATATTGCTTCCAAAATTGCCGGTGAGCCAAAGCTGTAACCTAGAAATTCTGGTATAAAGTAGCAACTTAAAGTGTTTAGCACCTGAAAAAATAAAAATTAATTCATATATTCTGGGTTCCTTGTACACATTTTAAAATCAGCTCAGAACTTGTACAAATAGTCCTAGTGAAATTTCAGTAGAGATTGAATTTAATTTATAGAATAATTTGAGAAAAGTTTTCAATTTAATTCTGTTGAGGGTTCAATCTGTGAATATTGTAGGACTATCCATTTACTTATAGCTTTAATTTCTTCAGCAAAGTTCTGTACTTTTCACTTTATAAGTCTTACACTCCTGTAACCAAATTGATTCCCAACTCATTTACTATGTGGGGTACTCCTGTGCATGCAATTGTTTTCTTGATTTCATTTTCTGGCCGTTCATTCCTAGTGTATACAAATAGAATTAATTTTTGTGTATCGGTCTTACACTCTCTGACCTTGCTAAAACTCATTTTTCAGTTCTACTGATTTTTTTTGTTTCCTTGAAATTTTCTGTATGTAAAGCATGTAGTTCCTGGATAAAGACACTTGGACGTCTTTCCTTCCTTAAATACCACTAATTTATTCATTTAATTTGCATAATTGCACTAATTGTAGCCTCCATGTTGGATTGAAACAGTGTAAGCAGACTTCTTGACCTCATTTCAACTAACAAGGGGGCGTATGCAGTCTTCCGTCAACTATGATGTTAACTAGATGTCTGTAGATGCCCTTTATTAAAATTGAGGAAGTTCAAGTTCATTTCTAGTTTGCTGAGAATTTTATTAAGATTGAATGTTAGATTTTGTTAAATATACTTTACGCATTTTATTAAGATGCTCATGTGATGTTTTTCTGTTTTCTATTAATAGGTTTTATGTCTATCGACTGATTATGAGATGTTAAAACAACTTTGTACTTCTGGGCTATATCCCATTTTCATAGATGTTATCCTTTTTGATGCGTTGCCAGATTCATCTTGCTAACAAATATTTTGCCTCAGTGTTTCTAAGAAAAATACACCTCTGAGAAATTATTTCATATCCATGTGTTTCTCTAGCTTTGGTGGCAGTTTAATTAATGGCCTCCTTAAATAAAACGGGACATGTTTTCATCCTGCTCTGTTGTTTGGAAAATGATTGGGTAGAATTGGTACAATTTCTCCCTTAAACATTTTTAAGAACTCACTAGTCATTTCCATCTGGGTTTGGGTTTTTGTTTTTAGAAAGATTTCATATACTAATTCAGTTTGTTAGGTCTAATAAATAGGTAAGTGTATAGAGATCTCCTCTATCTCCACACTGCAGGAAGTATCTCTTCAGGCAACTATATAACTTTTCCCTGTGGTCAGAAAGACTGCAGAGATAAAACATTCCTAGCTTTGTTGTGTGTGTAGCAGTGGGTGGGGGCTGGGTGTTGGCAGTTGAAGAACTGTCAGTCTGGCTACAAGCCAGAAAACCAAGTAAGGCAAAGGGCTTGGTGTCTTAATCACTTTCTAGCCACTGAGACACAACACCCTACGCCCACAGTTTAAGGAAAAAGTTTATTTTTCTCACATTTCAGTCTGTAGTTGGCTGGCTGCAAGGCAGGATGGCACGGCAGAAGTATGTGGCAGAGGAGAGCGGCACCAGATTGGAGTGGACTGGAGGAGAGTGGCAGCTAGATAGCCAGGGAGGACACCGGGGCAAGCTGGGAAGGGTGGAGGGAAGTGAGGGGAGGAGGAGTTCACAGCCGCGGTATTCCCTCCAGGCACAGGAAAATCGGGAGTTAGGGGCTTCTCATCATTCTCAGTTGTACAGCCAAACCAGGAAGCAGAGTCAAAGGAGGAACCAGGAAGGCCGATAGACACTTCCAGGACGTACACACACTGACCAGCTTCTTAAAAACAGACCTTACTTCCAAAGAGCAGGTCAGCCGTACAGACCCGTAATCCAGTCACCTTTCGCAAGCACCCACCCATGAGCACAAGCAGCTTTGGGAGACGTTTTATATCTAAACCCTAACACTCAGAGATGTACTATTTTCCAGGCAAGCTTTCTTTTGATCTCAGTATCTCTCCCTTCTCTCAGCCTCCTTCTCCTGTTTCTTTCCTCCCTGCTCTTGCTCACCCCTCTTATTTCCAGTAGCTGTTATCCCTGCTCTTTGCCTGGAGTCCTTGAGTTTGAAGCTTCTTTTCTATTTCTCTATAGAATAAGCCTCTCAGTTCAATCTAGTATTTGAAAGATGTAGGTATTTGATGAGATGGCAATGGTAGATGGGGGATCTTTAGGCCAAATTTGTCTTAATAAACTTTCATCCAGTCTCCCCATTTTTATCTGTGTCTTCCTGTCTTGTATCATATCTATTGAATAAAAATTTCAGTGACTCTGGGACATAAAAGGACTTTTGTCAGCCATTCCCACCCGCAGGCACGTGGCACTCAGCTTTCACTACTCTAGTAACACTATTCGATTTTTATCTGTGAAAAATATATGCTATCCATCATCTGCCATCATCTCTTTTTATTTCTGCGGTATGATGTATAATGTTACGTTGATAGAATTTTGGAAGGCAGAGCTATATACCTGCGTTCACTCATTTAACTAGAATTTTAAAATGTATTTTCCATTTATTATTGACTTGGTTTTAGCTATGAGGTCAGCAGATATTATTAATAAGCCGATAAAATGTGTGTAGAAATATTAGTTGTCTGACAAAAAGTAAAGCCAAAAAAATTTTACATTACTTTTTTTTTTTTTTTTTTTGGTGCTAGGGATCGAATTCAGGGCCTTGTGTTTGTGAGTCAAATGCTCTAACCACTGAGCTAAATCCTCAGCCCAACATTACTTCTTAATATATTGGTTACCACCCATGATAACTATTGCTCATTGTAAGAATCGGCACATCAGAATAAAGTTACATCAGTGGTGTTTTCCCATCATAGGGTGATGGTTATGCAAATTATTTATTCCTCACCGATGCTGACTTCATGAGCCCTGCCACCAAATAGATTTTTGTCATATTTAGTTTGCTTTTTCATTTGGACTTTCACAGTCACCTCTATCTTTATATCCTTTTCAACTTCATTTTCTGGTAGGGCAGGACTTTATTCAGATGAAATGGTGATAGTCATAAGGTACTGCTACTACTATGCTACTATACTACTCCTGTCTAATAAGAGCTTGGTCCAGACAGTAAGTGTCAGTGCCTTAGGCTCTGTGTTTTAGAGATTCTCATGAAGTTTGAGAAAGGTGATTCAACATCCTAGACATCAGGTTCCAGAATCGGAGGAAAACAGTGAATCAATGGCAGCCTTATAGAGCAAGGACACAGTTTTGCTAAAATTTTAATCCTGAAAAGACCTTGGAGTTTATGAGACATGAAAGTTCTATGAGTGAGGGTGGGAATGGATTGGGATGAGATGGGCGAGAACTGGAGGATTAACAGGAGGATTAACAGGTTTATTTTTAGCAATAAATCACTGACACAGGTTAAATGGGTGACATCATCAGTGAGGATTGATCAAGAGTCCAATCAATTCTCATTTCTGGTGAGAGCCAATTGGAGGCATCAGTGGAGCAACTGAGAAGACGAATTATGAAGGTAAAACGGAATCAGGCCAGAGATGGTAGCAGCTTAAAGAAGGAGGTTTGCAGTGGATGTAGGGAGTACTGCTGTAATTTATTAGCTTGCTGATAGATTATATTTAGAAGTAACAGAAAAATATTAAGCATAATTCCCAGACTCTTGAATAACAAACAGGTAAGTTTTAATTATGTTTGTAAGATGGGAGAAACTGGGGAGGAAATGGATTTGAAGAGGAAATTAATGAGTTCCATTTTAGATATTTTAGCTGTGAGATTTTGAGAAATCTAATCCTAGATACTTTTGAGGAAAAGTTGGGGTTTGATATATGCACCTCAGTCCCCAGAAACAGACATTTGGGAAGGATTAAAGTTAGATGAAGGCACTTAGGAGTATAAGACAAAAGTGAGAGAACTAACTAATTCTGAATCTTTAGAGCTCACATTTGGTCTCTTGGGAATATATTCTTTTGAGGGGGAAGGGAATAAAGAATATTAATTCCATTTATCTTAAAATTCAGCTTGGAAAATATACTTGATATCTAGAAATGTACCTGGCAAATGTTAATAAATATAAAATATTTAATATTAACACCATTGAATTAACTGAGCGAGCTAATGCTTCTGTCATGTTTTAGAGTCATGAAGTTGATTGCGGTCAGAGTAGATGAGTCAAGTGTTTGAAGTTTGTCTGTATTAGTTAAATGGATTGTTTTCTGTAGTGCAACTTCAAACATTAATTCTACTTATTGATGCAGAACATTGTAGAATGTAAATATTTAATTCTGTCTGACCCTCAGAGGTCAGATTTCAAACTTGTAATAAAATTAGCCCTAGTATTATACTTTTTGTAAACTGAAATCTTAAGTTTTAGATTATAAATATTAACTGAATATTTCATTAATGTAATATATTTTTCATCTCTCATTCAGTGTGTGCATTTTTTCCATGTATTTCTCAAAACAAGTAGATAAGATATATTTACATTTAAAAGCTGAACTGAGTCTTCAACACAGTTCTTGTTTGTATTGTAATTTCATAAGACCAAGGTAAATGCAGCAAAACTTGTTACCATCACCACCCACATATTTTTAAATTTCTATATTATTAAAAATACAAGATATCACTTAATGCTCCCCTACCAGGAATATAATTTGCAATGTTACACCTGCTGAAAAAGTTATAAAAGACAGTCAACAAAGAGTTGTTCCAGGAGCAGTTAGAAATTTAGGAGAATGTGAGTTGATGAGAGAGTGTCTATGGTTTCCCAAAGTAAGTGCCTTTTCCAAGCTAACTGGTACTGACCTTAGAAAACCATTCCAGAGTCTCAGTGATAAATTATGTGTGATGATAATCTTCAGTCATTTTCCCAGCTTGCCTATTTACTGAGTGTGTAACTTCAGCATGCTACCTATCACTTCACGTCTAACACAGACATACCCACACAACCCTCCCAGAACCAGAATACAAGTGTCCAAGGTAAACATTCTACAATATAAGTAGATGGATAAACAAGCTTTTATAGAAAAATCACGCAAATGAGCTTTTAAAGAAAATCATGTATAGAATTTATAGTTTTGCAACTTTGAGATAAATTTTTAAATGGGTTGTAATTATTGAAGATATTTAGTAGCTCAAGGGTTAATGCAGAATGGGCTTTTTGTGTTTTTAGACACAGTACTTCTGCTTAAATAATTCAACTTTGTTTTACTCAACATTGTTTCATAGCAACAAATATCCCTCCCTTCAACTTTAGTAACTAATCTGGAATCCTTTAGACACAAAAGCTCAAAAGCCAGAAAAAAAAATGAAATTAATTACAATATTCATAAAAGGTATAGTCTTAAAATTTGCCAATTACTTGGAAAGAATAAATTAAGGGAGCTGATAATATTCGTAGGCGTAAAAATAAGGACACACAATTTCTAGCTTATATACTCCATGAAAGGAGAAATTTTAATTCTAAGTAACATGCCTAGAACATTCCTTGGCACATAGTAGTCATGCAATAAAAGTCATAAAAATCACAGTATCTCTCCTTTCCTCTTTATTATTTAAAATATTTTATTGGTGGCAGATTGCTGTCTACCGTACTTTTTTCCTATGTGTTTCACAATTACTGTTAACAGTTTTACAAGGTATGGTTTATTATCTGTGTTTAATTAATGGGGAAACGTAAATTTGGGGTCTTATTTTCATCATTATCGACACTTAGAGAAAAGCTTATTGGGGCTGCAAGAAGGTATGGGGGTTTATTAGTGGGATGTCAAGAGGGACCATTAGGGCATTAAACCAGTCAGAGTTATGCTTTAAGAACAGTGATAAACTGGTGTGCATAGGAATCATTGGACGAGAGAACAGAGATAAGGAAAACAGGTGTCAACTTTAATTTCCAGCAAGAAAGTAATTAAAATATGAACTCTAGGAGTAGCAAGAGTAGGACTGGAGAGAAAAGAGTGGATGCACCACGGTGTGCGACCATGGCAGTGCGGAGGATGAAAAGATTTGGAGATGAGACTTAGTTCTAACACCAAGAGGTCCAGAGGGACTGTCCTGATGAGAGTACCCAGAAGCAGGGAGTCTCAAGGGAGCAGCCTGGCACCAAGAATTCTGGCTTTTACTGCAAGGAAATGTAGGAAGAAGAACAGCTTGGATGAGCAACTGTGTGGAGGAACAAGGAGGTCTTCTCCTTCACATTCTTCTTCCTTCTTCAAGAGAACGTCTTCTCCTGACATTTTCTAAGCAACTTGTCAGTCAGGGGAAAGGACGGTGACCAAACCCAGGATGCTTCCCTGATCTTTCAGGGCTTATGTGCTTTTGCCTCCATGGGCCCCTCTGTAGCCACTCATTCCTCCCATCAAGGCCCCCACATAGGCAGGCTTCTAATCTCATTCACCATGATCATTTGCTTTAGTTCTTGTGACGTCTCTTACCTACAGCTTACCCTGCCATTGGAAACAATCTCAATAAACCCCTAAAAATTCCTCACCCCACACTCTTGAGTTTTGGCTAAAATGCATTGTGTTTAAGTGTATAGAATGTCATTTGCTGCCCTTATTTTGAGAAGGCATATTCATGCTGTTGAGACCTGTAGACTGTAGGATCCTTAAGAACGTCTCAAGTCTGGATGCAGCTGATTTTCTGACAAAAATGCTGCTTTCTGAAAATATGCATCAGGTTAAGGAATGGTGCAAGTTGTTGCATTTGTGTTGGGCCTGCAACTTGCATTAAGAGTCAGATGTAGTAACCACTTTAAAAATCACTAAAATTTGGGACCTCTGTTTCCAGTTTCTGAAACTATTGATTTTGTCCCTTTATTCTCTTGAAAAGTCAAGAGTATGTTTTTCTGGTATTTTTTCTCTCTGATTGTCTTCTCTCTCACTGCTCTATCGTCTCCATTCTCGTAGGTTTACTGGGCCCTGATTACTCAGGATTACAGAGAACCAAAAGTCTAGGGGTTAATAAGCAGCCCAGTGACTCCTGCTTGGAATTACCCTGGCTTTGGACACTTGCAACTTTCTGTGTCAAGGTTCAAATGTTTGGCGTAGTACTAGTCTTCTGTTGGAATCTTCACGTCAGGTAGAAACAAATATTTCTAGTTCCTTTATATAAAGTTCCATAAATGAATAGAAAACATGTAAGTGGAATGTTTCCTTGAAAATGGAAGCATCAGAGGAAGAAAAAATATCATCTGTATAATACATATTGGCTTACTAAATTGAGCTCAAGCTTAGCCAAAAAAGACTAATAAATTATAATTTAATGTGGAGAAGAACTTCAAAACAACTTACCAAAAATAAGCACTTGGCTGCTTATATACCCTACTTCACAGTTGCTCATTTAGTTTTTACAGGAGTTTCCATATTTTAGGTGAGGAAATGAACCACAAGGATCACACGCAATAATGGGAGAAGGTAAGGTTCAAATGCAGGTACATCTAAGACCAACACACACATTCTTAGTGTTACATTATACCACACCTGTGTGCTCTTCAAAACCTAGAAACTCAGAAGCCAGCCAGACATGGAGTTAGAAATGTATCTGTCCTTGGGTGTGCAGTGTGTCGTTTTAAATTACAAGTAAATATGAGTGAAAAAACTGAGATTTTACAATAAATGTAGCCTTGAGCTGAATAAAACTTCATAATAAAGTGTGCTTTGAGAATTGAACTTGTTATATATTGAATGAATATCCCTTAATGTAATTATCACCCACAGATTTACTGTTATTATAACTACTCCTGCTGTTACAAACTACTGTGCATCAATGAGCACCGATATTTACTAGGCACTAGGCTCTTCATTTGACATATATTATTTGATACCATGGAGATCTCAAGTGTTTTCAAAAGCCATAACTGAAATTGGTCATAGAAGACAAAGGAAATTGCAAAAGTGTTTGTATATTAACTAGATTAAAATTTGGGATCTAACATGTGAAAAACAAATAGTATGCTTATTATCGAGACTACTTATAGAGCTCTTATAATGCAGTACTGACATAAGGGTAGACAAAAAGATGAAACAAATCTCAAAGCTTAAACTCCATGTGATTCACAGCAAAGGTACCAGTTCAGTGCTGTAGCAAAAGGAGAGCTTTCTTGTTAAATTGTGCCAGATCTGTTAGAGATGAGAAAATACACGCTCTTGACCTCTACCTTGCACAATACCCAAACATCAGTTCTAAGTTCGTATAAAAAATTAATCAAACCTTGTACTCATGATTTGTTCTTTTCTACATCAGTATTATTCATAGTTAAGTATTTGGAAATTACATTGTCAGTATTACTTTAAATACTAAATAACATTAGTATCAGTTGATCCTTTAAATATCAAAGAAACTTTCCTAAAAATAAATATTTGTATAACCTACTACATGTCTTAATTCCACATGAATTTTGTGAGTATACATTTTTAAAAAGTTATAAAACTTGTTTTTGAAATTATAAACTGTGAGAGGAAGATAATTCAGAAGTCTTTCATATTTGCCTAGGAACATTATGTATAACTACTGCATTCTCATCTCATTATGAAACAAGAGAACATTACCGAGAAATGCCTATGTAAAAAGAAAAATACCGTAGTCCGAGCCAAAACATAAATCCTTCTAAGAATGTTACAGTTACTAAGTCCAGCTGTTGGTTATATTTTAGATTCACTCATTCTAATGTATCTAAGGGAATTTTACAGGGTGAACTTCATGCAAATTTTCAACCTTCTTGCATGTTCTTAAGAGGCTTGTAAATGACATATATGTTTAAATGATCCTGCCTGACAAAGCTTACTCTTATTCAGCTGCAAGGTTTTCCCACAGCATCCCTACTGACACTTTAACCTGGTTTTTGTTTGCTTGCTTTGTTTTGTTTTTGATTTTGCTTTCCTGTAGGATGTTCAGCAGGATTCCCAGGCTCTGTTCACTAGTTCCTGTAACATCACCTTCCCAGTTCTGAAAACTGAGATTGTCCTTAAATGCTAGTGTCCTGAGGGGAAAATCATCCCTCATTGAAACTATTACTTTTGTTGTTTTTGTCTTCACCTGTCTAGTGCTACTTTGCAATTATATCTGGAAGGAAGAACTCATATATCTGAGATCATTTTGCCATTTTAAAAGAAACGTCAGTGATGAGACCATTCCAGAATAAAGTAAATACGATCTTTTTCTACAAGATGGAAATCTGAATCTTTTCTTACTAAAGCTTGTTTTTCTTTTAGGCAAATCCCATACAATAAGTACCATCTAATAAGAAAAAAATTAATGAATTGCTCAGTCTCCAAGCCATTTTCAATTCCATTTTCTGTGATACTCTGCTTTGGCTAAATATTGTTATGTATTAAATAATATGTGTTAGAGCAGCAAAGTAAATGAAAGGATGAAATGAGAAATAATCACATAGACTGCAGTTTGCTGAGAAATGGCTACTTTGAAAAATGTGTTGTGATTGTAAAAAACTGTGTATGTCCATTATTTAAAATTGAAAATACAGAAATGTATGAAGAAGAGTAATATAGTTACTCTCATTTTACAATTTGGAGAAAATAACTATTTTCTATTTGCTGCATATCGTTTGCTCTCAGGTAGTATACAGATGTGCATGTGATTAGCCTATATATAAATTTTGTTTTGTAGAAAGATTTTACTGTATGTCTGATCCTTGTGTAGGTGTGTGTATTGTATAAATTGGGTACACCACTTTTCGTACAATACATTATGAGCTGTTTTTTATATCTATATTACACAACTTTATCTTAATTTCTGAACTAAGTATAGAGTTTAATCAACTCTTGTTTGTCTATATAGATTGTTTTCATAATAATTATATAGGCAGACTCACTATGAGTTTGTACATATATCTGACATATTTGTATCACTTCTATTGGATGGAAACTTTGATTCTGAAGTGAGCTATCTATACAAAGAATTACTAACCTCCTTGTAGGTTGTATACAATATTTTCTTTGAATAACCTTAGTTTATACTCATACCAGGATTGAAAAGAATTATAATTTCTTTCACTCTTTCTGTCATCCAATAATATATTAATAATATTTGTTCTTTGTGATTATTCAAGTTCTTTGCCCATCTATCTACTGAAGCACCAGTTTATTTTTATTAACTTCTTCTTGCAATAGTCTATGAGTGCTTTTCATCAATTATGTATATTGCAAATAGTTTTCCTACTTTATTGTCTTCTTTCTACTGTTTTCTGCTATGTACATACAGTATTTAATATTTTATTTTTATATTCACCTTTTCAGCATAAGAATATAAATATAACTTTTTTATACTACTTCATTTACCTGCTGTTTAATTTTTTATATAGCATTTGCTCTGTCATAATTTTTTTTTTTTTTTTTTTTTTTTTTTTTTTTTTTTTTTTTTTTTTTTTTTTTTTTTTTTTTTTTTTTTTTTTTTTTTTTTTTTTTTTTTTTTTTTTTTTTTTTTTTTTTTTTTTTTTTTTTTTTTTTTTTTTTTTTTTGGTGCCGGGGATCAAACTCAGGGCCTTGCATGTGCTGGGCAAGCACTCTAACCACTGAGCTAACCCCTTATCATAATTTTTTTTTTTTTGGTAGAGGGTCTTACTATGTAGTCAGGCCTCGAACTCACTCTTTCCTCCAGGCTGGCTGTGTCAGTCTCCCCAGCGGGGCATGCGCTACCACACCCAAGTTTCTATTGTGAATTTTGTTTGTGTTTTTCTCCCATTGATCTATTACACAGTAGTGTTTTCCCTGACAAATATAAATATTATAGTTATTTTCCATTTCTGAATTTTAAAACGCAAGAGTAATTTATCTTAAAACTCCAAATAATACCTGAAAATCCTCTTCAGCACCCTACCTCTTGTTAAAGTTCCTTTCATATACCCCATCGTATCGAGTAACAAGAGTTACATTGCAGCTTCTCTTTGTGAAGAGTCAGATCCATCCCAGCAATCAGTGTAGCCAACTCAGGTCATGACCTGACTTGAATCTTAGCTGCCTTGTAGGGGAAAGAGCTTCAGGGACCCTCAAATTACATTCAGTCCCTGGTTGCTCCTTGTGTTGTGGGACTGTTTGGCAAGCAGACGTTAACAAAAGCCATCTATGTTGTTTTCTAGTCAGTAACACTGACCAAAGCATAGCTGTGTACTGTTTTTTCCCCAGGTTTATTGACCTGTGATTCTCAGTTAAAATACACTTAAGGTGTACAACATGATATTTTGATATGCATTGTGAAATGACTACTACAAGCTAATTAATATAGCCATTAACTGGCATAGAATGTGATGTTTGTAATCATTTTTGCTTTTCTTATCTTTCTCTCCAGCAACAATCCTTTTAGGTCATGAAACACTTTTGATTCCTGAATTTGTCTCTTATATAAGATTTTCCTTGGGCAAATATTCCACAAATATTTAATTGGGAAACTGATAAAATATTCTCTCACTTTCTTTAAATTAAGATCTCATCTCCAATTATTTATTAGCATTATATTACATAGAACTGTATGGTATATCAAGAATCATTCTGCGTATTATAGAAGCTAATGGTTTACTACTAACATTTTTATAACATAGACCTAAAGAGATTGTGATGTCCTGAATCACCAATAAATGGTAGGGAAAGGAGAAATCCAATATTCATAGTCAACTTCATTATCAAATTGGAAAGAACACCTTTCAGAATATGTTGTCTCGTGTTTAAGAGACTTTATAATAATGTAAGAAAATGACTCTAGGTTATGTTTCTAAAATATACAAAAATAATCTCATAAAAATAATGTGGATTATTAAAAATGGAGAGCTAATATCTAGACTATATAAAGAACTAAAAAAATTAGACCCTCCGAATGTGAAGACTCTGTCCAAAAATGGGTATCTGAAATGAACAGACACCTCAGAGATGAAGTACAAATAGCCAGTAAATGTATGCAAAAATGTTCACCATCACATCACTGGTCATTCAAGGAATGCAAATTAAAACAACACTGAGATTGCATCTCACTCCATAAAGAATGCCTACCATCAAGAAATCCACCAGTAACAAATGTTGGCAAGACTGTGGGGAAAAAGAAAGTTGTTGGGTGTGTAAATTGGGACAGACACTATGGAAATCCAAGTGGATTCCTCAATATACGAAAACTAAAAGGTCCCTTTGACCCAGCTATTCCCCTTCTAGGTATCTTCCCAAAAGAGTTAAAGTCATCATACCACAAGGATACCACCCATACCCATGTTTATGCTAGGACAAGATACAGTAGCTAAATCTTGGAAACAACCCAAGATTTCCCACAAACAGATGCTCATAAGCAGATGAATGGATAAAGAAAATGTGATTTTTGTATACAGTGGAGTACTACTCTGCCATAAACAAAGATAAACTTGAGGCATTTTTAGGTAAATGGATGCATATTGAGACCATAGTTTTGAGAGAAATAAGTCAGATAGACAAGTTTTAATATCACATTGTTTCACTTATGTGAGAAACTCGAAGTATAAATAAGGAACAAAATAGAGAGTAGACACCAGGAAGTAGAAAGAACTTTTTCAAATGGGAAGGGAAACATGATATTGGGGGAGGGGGAGGGAAGGAAGGGAAAGTGATTCAAAGAAAAACGTGAAAAAAAAATGAAAATAGAACTTTTGCAAAAGGGGAGAGGAAGAAGGATGGAGGGTGGGAGGGGAAGGGGAAAAAAGAATTAAGATGTGTTATATAAATGTACAAATTTCCCATGGTGAATGTGACCATCATTTGCTGCAAACATGTATTAATAAAAAAATCAATGAGGACCTCCAGCATTCTAGGAGGATGAGGCAGGAAGATCTGAGGTTCAAGCCCAGCCTGGGTAATTTAGCAAGATCCTGTCTCAAAATAAAGAAAAGAAATTAGAAAGGGCTTGGGGATATAGATCAGTGTAAAGACCCTTGGGTTCACTCCCCAGTATAGCAACCTGCCCCCCCAAAAAAAAAACTTAGGAAAAACTAAACTGTAGTTTGTTGGAATGAATATAGAGTCTTGATCCCCACCCACAAACCCTTGAGGAGGTAGAAGCCACCTGAAATTTTAAATTCTCCAATTAATTCTTAAACACAACGAACTTTGAGAACCATGTACAAAATATGTACTTATATGTAGATGTAAAAGCTATGCTACTCACGAAAATACAAAATAAGTGATTAATGTTGAATTTCACTTTAAAGATAGAACTATAAAAGTTCCATTTCCCCCTATTCAAAGCACAAACTTACAAAAAAACATGCTCTTCTTACACATGTAGCTACTTGAATATAACTTGGAATGTTCTATTTAACTAGATATACTTATGTAAACAGTTAACCATTTATAAGCAGATTATTTGAACTATCTCGTATCCATTTCACAGCAACATAAATTTCAAATATTGGCAGGTTCTACCAAAATACAAACTTTACTGTGACACTGTTATTGAAATTTTATTTTTCATATGATTGATTCTAAAATAGCTTCCCTGTTAGACACCTAATTTCAGGCATCCTGCTTACACTTTATTGATCCTCATAACTAAAAATTAAAGAGTGAATTTCAGCATACTTTTGTTATATAGATGAGTAATATAAATGAATAAATTTTCAAGCTTAAAAATTTGCCACTTATGTAAAAGAACTGTAAGTAAAACAATCCATCTTGGAGATTACTTTAAAAATTGTACTCCATGTAAGTCTTGTTTTAAAAACAAAACACATATTTTTAGTTGCATAGATTCAGACAAATTAAAATACGAATATAATGTTATCAAAAAAGTTAAGCAGTTCAGGAGTCATTAATAGTATTAAATGAGTGAATATAGCATAATTAACATAAACCTAAAGTGGTTTTTTTAGTACATCTGTTTCCTGGTTCTTACATTTGCGAGTAATGGATCTTGCATTTTTCTTTGACAGGCTTATGCAGGGAAGGAGCTGGAGGAGCTCTTGCGGTCCGTGTCGAGTGTCGATGAACTCATGACTGTGCTCTACCCAGAGTATTGGAAAATGTACAAGTGTCAGTTAAGGAAAGGAGGCTGGCAGTACAATACAGAACAACCAAACCTCAACACAAGGACAGAAGAGACTGTAAAATTTGCTGCAGCTCATTATAATGCAGAAATCTTGAAGAGTAAGTACCAGACAAAGAATGTGTAATAAGCCTTATATGTCAAACTAGTGAAAGTTACCAGTATGGTCTTTTAATGTCACTGTTTGTACCACTGAATGTACTGTAAGGCCTGAAAGTAAAGAAAATAGTAATGAATTGATTTCAAAATACAGCATTTTGTGATTTCATTTTCAGTGTTGATTTCTTAAAATACAAAGAAAGGTCCATGCGTATTAATGCAAGTATTTTTTAAATTGAGGTAACTCCCATTGTAAAATTTTTAAAGCACATAAATATATTTCACACACTAGGTTAGTTTAATCCTTTAAACACTGTATGTCTACAAAATAGATGCAAATGCTCTTTCTAATCTGGATTTACAAATGGTTACATTCTCTCAAAACAAACCCAGATCACCTTTGCAAATGCTTGCTAGTTGTTGACTTGCTGCTCACGCCTAACTCAGAGCTGCACTTTTGTAAAGCTGATGAAGTATCTAGCATAAAACGTCACAGAATTTATGAAGTAAACAATAATATGTTTTAAAATTTTTAAAAATCATTCTCTTTAGTTATTAGATATTACTATAAAGGATTGATATTACGAAGTACTTTGAAAGCAAAAAAATGGTTTTATGGCTTTATAACCAATAGTTTATCTCCTTTTTTCCCAAAAATTTTATTTTAGAGGAAATATGGGAGAAATAAACTAGACTATTTAGGGAGTACAACATTTGTAATGCAGGAAAAAGTCAACAGTGTAATAGGTAATCCACTAACTCATTAACAGTAGGATTCCAAGAGAAATCACAAGGTGATAGGAAATTTTATTTTCCTGAAAAAAGTTAGTGCAGGATACAGGTCTTGATGGATGGAAAATAGCTTCGCATTTTACATAGCTACTGCCATGAGATTGTTCAAAGTTGCCAAATACCCTGCCTGAAAATTTTTGAGTTGAATCCAAAACCCCAGTCATCTTGTCTCATTTACATCTATTTAAAAAAAAAATCACATTGTTTGCATTTGCCTCAAAACCATGAAATGCTGCATACTGTAACAAATGACTAGGACTCCATTTCTGTACATCTTGTAAACATCCATATGTTAAATCTCCATTCTCTAAAGTAAAAAAACAGACAAACATAAGTGCCATGGGTGTCCCCCATTATATGTAAAATGTACCAATACATGTTCTTGGTTTAAAATTAAATTAAATTAAATTAAAAAAAAAAGAAATACGTAGTCTGGATCACAGGTAGATTTAGGATGCTGTCAACTGTTTCTCAAAATTTATGTATTACAATTACATCCTCAAGTCCACGTTCAAACGTGAGTAACTTCCTACTGCTCTGACCCTTCCCCCTCGGCGGCGTCTGTGTAACTGAAGGGCTTGGCTGTGACTCCACAGGTATTGACAACGAGTGGAGAAAGACGCAGTGCGTGCCACGTGAGGTGTGTATAGATGTGGGGAAGGAGTTTGGAGCAGCAACAAACACCTTCTTTAAACCTCCATGTGTGTCCGTCTACAGATGTGGGGGCTGCTGCAACAGTGAGGGGCTACAGTGCGTGAATACCAGCACGGGCTACCTCAGCAAGACGGTAGGTGTCTCGGCCCTCAGCCCATCCGTTGCCGCTGGGAGGAACACGGCTGGGGGAGGGAGGGCCTTAAGCTTCTGGTGCTCTGAAGTAACTTAGTGCGGGTCCAAGGCGCTTCCATTTTCCTTGGGGAATTAAGTACATGTTGCACTATTTTGTGTTTTTAATGATATATATCACAAAGAAAGTAATTGATGTTTTATAAACTATTTTCATATAGTGAAGTCAAAGCCTAATGGAGAAAATAATAAAAATATGTGTGCATATGCATATGTATACATATGTGTATGTGTGTGTTGGTTTTCAAGAATAAATTTTCATTTAGCAATAAAATGCTTTTAAATTGGTTAAATCTTCTTTCTGATTATAGAGACATAGCACAAATTCCATATGCCAACTTTATAAATATATCCATATGTTCTGCAGCACAGGGGTAGTGTTGAAATAAGCCAATAAGTGAAACAAATTTATGTGTTCCTTTCAACAGCAGTGGAGATAACTCTGACATTAAATCTTAAGTATCTTGAATAACCGGTAAAGCCCATCACATTAGATGTTAAGCTGCTCATAAATAATCAATAAACGTATCCTACGGTTGGGTTTGTATCACAGTTTTTCAAAGTAGACACATGGGTGTGCATTGCAGGTCTTCAATGGAAGAGGAGCCGGCTGTGGGAGGGCAGGCTTGTGTGCTGATAACTGTGGGGGTGCTATTTGAAATCCTGTATGCCGCTGGCCTCCCTACAAGTTAGAGTGATCCGGTGTGGCAGGCTGGCCCACACAGGCTCCTCCCCTAATGACAAAACTGTAGTTGTTCTAATGGCCTTTCCAAGCTATTTTGAGTTAAACCTTCATCAGTTATCTGGCTACATTCAGAATTACCCTTTGACCTCTAGAATGAAAAATGCAATATTTGAAAAATAATTATGTAAGATTTGATTTATGTGAGGTGTAATGATAGCAAATTTAATTCTAAACACATATTAGCTGACCTACATGCTCAGAAATATACAGTATAGTATAGTATAGTATAATATAAATGAAAAGTTAAGAGTACTGCCTTAATTCCTTCCACTACATTTTCCACCTAGCTGCAAATTAGTCTTTAAGATTAACCTAAAGCTTTGTGAAAGTCACTGAGGCAGAGAGAATGCAGTGGTTCCCGAGAATTGTGGAACCCTGGAGTACTGTTCACATGAAAAATAAAGGAATAGTTACATCAGAAGGTATAGGCCAGGTATTCAGAGCTATAATAAAGATGTTGCTCTTATTCGGAAAACAATGGAATGCTGGGGGTGAGGGGATTGTCTGTAATCCTAGCACTTGAGAGGTTGAGGCAGGAGGACCAGCAGTTGCTTAGTAGCCTGGGCAACTTAGAAATGTAACAAAATCCTGTCTTGAAATAAAAAATGAAAAGGTCTGTGGGTGCAGCTCAATGTGAAGGCCCTGGTTCAGTCCCCAGAGGCACAAATTAATTAATAAGCTGTTTTAAGAAGCAATGAGAAATCTTTGAAAAGTCTTGATGCTGGAGACTGAGAACATCAGACAAGTTTCTTACAGTGTCATGCTGGGGAAATTGTGGAGGATATATTTGGAAGAGGGAAAACAGAACAGACAGGATGTAATGTCATTAGTTGGAAAAAACATCAAAGGGATTTTGTAGTGCTGTGATGGTGGTAGACATGAAGATTAAAAATACAGAGAGAAGAAGGATTAATATTTGTCCCAAGACACCTCTCATCCAATTCCACATACTCTCCTTCTATTTCCTCATCTATTCTTTTTGTTTTTCATGGAATTGACTTCCAAATTTTATCTTCAGTTTATACTTCTCTTCTGGTTTCCATAATACCTACTGAAAATTGGCTTTCCCCCAGACAGGTCCCAGTCAGTCTGTCTCATACTGGAGTAATAAACTATCCCCTCTTCTCCAAATAAACAAGTAAATGAATCCCTTTTGGTTTTTGTTATGTTCATTGTTATCTGTTTCCCAAGTATTCTCTGTCTTAGTAAATGACGCTATCACGTATCCATTCAATACAGCTATTTTATTCGTTTAACTAAAAGCCATTAAATAATTACACCTTCCAGACATCTCTGGAACATGTACAGGATCTTCATTCTGCTGATCTCATTGTGGTGTAGGTCATATTTATCTCTCACCTGCATCATTATACCTGGATCAGCCTAACTGGTCTCATACCTCCATTCTTCTCTCCTCGCAGTGTATTGGCCACATTTTAGTTGAGATTTCCTGTGTTTCAAAAGCATTGCATTCTAAGACTAAGCCAGCACTCAGCCAGTATAGCCATAAGTTGGTGTTTGCTCAAGCAAGTGTATGTTTTTATTAGTGAAAATGCACTAAGTTGTTAAATATTTTGAATGACATTGTTCTTTAAGACCAAATCTGTTCCCATGATTTTCCAGTCCCTTCATGATTTGACTTCTCCCTAAATCTGTAGCTTCATTTTTCACAGTCCTGCCCCCAAAAAACTGCCTTCCACCAGTACCCAAATTATTTTTAGCTCTTAGATTATGCTTGTATCTCTCACTTTCAAGTCACTACAATGCTGTATTCTGTGTTTGAAATGTCTCCTTGCCCATGACCCCCAGATCTCTGTTTATCTAGCTGGTTTCTACTCATCCTTAGGTCTAGACATAAATGTCACTTCCATTATATCCTGTTGTATGTCTTGTAGCATCCTCTTACCCATATTTTAACATCATTATATCATCTGTCTGTCAGATCGTTTTATTTCCTAGACTCCAAATTCCATGAAAGCAAAAATGGTGTTTACTTATTAACTTGGGACATAGTGTAAGAGTTGGCACATAGTAAACACTTAGAACTGAATGGAATGAATACTTGAATAAAAGGGAACATATCTGAGATCAAAGGTAGAGATTTGAATTTGCTGATTTTGAAAGTTTGAAAACTGTTTCAGTGCAGATGCCAGAAGAATTCTGGACATGTGATTCTCAAATTCTAGTGAAATGATTGGGTCTTTCAGTATGAAGTTGGAAGAAAGCATTTTACTGATAAATATTATTTGAAGCCTTAATGCAGTTGTTAACAGAGAATTCATTTACCCAGAAAAAAGAGCAAAAACTAATGCCAAGGAAAGCCAACATTCATTATTCACTATGCCATCTATTTTTTCTTTTGGTTTTGTAATGTATTGTAATATATACAATTCCTTCAATTTTGTAATATATTTTTCTACTCTAAGAATCCACCCAGGGGGCTGGGATTTAGCTCAAGTAGTAGAGCGCTTGCCTGGCAAGCGGAAGTCCCTGAGTTTGATCCCTAGCACGTGCGTGGGCACGCGCGCACACACACACCCACACACACACACACACACACACACAGAATCCACTTAGGTTTTTATTTATAGTAAAAGAATGATTTTCATTTAAATTCAGCTAAGCAAGTTATGTTTTGCAATAGGTAAACAGTGACTTAGAGATACTGCCCTAATGGAGTTTACATTTTAGCTGAGAAAACCAATAATTATCAAGTAATTAGTAGTATATATGTTGGGAAAGGAAAGAACAAAAGTTTATGGAAATGCATTTAAGGAGGTTTACAAACCAGAGGAGAGCAAGGTATTAAATTCCTGATGGCACAAACCTTCCATTGTTCCTGATACTGCAATTTGCAAAAGCTCATGCTTAAGTAACACCTTTTTCTACATTTACCTAAATGATTATCAATGTAATGTAAATGGGAATGTGTGGGGGGTCTCTTTTAAATATAAAAGTATAAAAGGAAATTTCCTATTACTAAATTTTCTTAAAATGAAAAGTTGTTTTTTTTTTTCTATTGGAAGTTCCAGACATTTTTTAGAGGAACCAAAGTCAATAGTTGAAATCAAATAAATTTTAAGGACAGCATAATTTAAGTAATGTTCTTTTATAAATACTTACTTCATAGAAATGTTTTTTACAGGATTCAGTGAAGGGCAGGTTATCAGAATGTGTAAGGAAGCCAGCTGCTAGTTGGAAAGTGAAACCATATGCACTAAGCATTCCAAAGTGAAGTGATCAATAACAACTGCCTCAAAGTTTCTTCCACAATAGTATGTAAGTGGCTTTGAAAATTCACTAGATTGGAGGTCTTCTTGACCTCTTTCATAAACATATGCTCTAAGTGTATTTTCTTATGAGAAGCTGTATATTTAGGAGATAATACTAAAAAAGAGAAAGGAAGTTTTGTAGAAGTTAAGGTATTTGGTGTTGAAAATAGAAGCAGAAGAGAGTTGCTGCTTTTAAGCCACATATTTGGATTAAACAGTTACATGAATGTTCCTTTTCACCTTATATATTTTATTAAAGATAGGAATGAACAAAAATATACTACCGAGTCCATGAAGTCTGAAGTCCTGAAGTTAGCACTCAAGAGAATAAAATATGTTTGCAAGGTCTGAAGAAATAAGGGTAGTTTCCATGGTTAAAATTTCTATATTTCCAACTCAAAGAGCTATTTCTTTTTTCCCTTATTTTCTAGAGAAACAATCAATGTATATCTGTTACCAAAGGCAGTCCCAATTATGTTTGATTTAAATTGAGTATTTATGAAATTTTACAACAAGCTATATTTAAACCTAAGTAAAACATGTAACTATGTAATAAATCTAAAAGGTATCATTTTGCATGTTAGACATATTTCTTCTTTTAAGTAGAATGCTGTGGTTGTCTGAAACCTTAATTTGTTCACTTGTATGTACTCAGCAAATAGAATGTGTTTTGTATTATGTCTTTAGAAAATTAATATTTGGCGAGCACAGTTGTTGGGAATCAGGTTTTACCCTGCTGTGGAAGAAGAACTGTATTACCAGTATGAGATAACTGTATTCCAAATTAACGTTACTGGGCTTTGGGTTGCTCCTCCTCTGTTAAAATTCCAGGTCCTTCCCACCTCAAACAAAGAATTGAACAAAACGAGCCAAAAGTGATGATCATAAGTTTATTTAAAAAAGCAAAATGGAGATTGGGAGACACTGGCTCTGCACAGCGAGTTTGGGCTAAACAGAGAAAAAGTAAAAAAAAGAAAATAACAATATAAAGAAAGTAAAAATACGTAGCATGCCTGGGAGATGTGTTACGGACTGTCATGAAAAGATATGATAGCCCTGTCTATCTCTTTAATGGGTCTCTTTATGCTCTCTTAATCTCAAGAAAACCCATGACCACTTGTACTCCTGAGAACTTTTACATTTAGGTCCTGAGAGACGGTGTTAGAATTTCATATCTCAGGCTGACATCAGGTCTAGGCCATTCTCTGGAGAAGTCACCATCTGTTTGGGATTTTGTAATTAACAAGTCACACCTACTTTCCCAGCCAGTTTTAGCCACACCTCTCTCCTGCCTCATTATCACTAGCACAGTTATCAGAATTTCAGGAAGAATAACATTTGGCTTAAGAAAATAATTAAGCCATCTATGATAAATACCACTTTCATACAACTAAAGGTACTAATGATACTCACAAATTCTATTCACTGTTTCTGAATCTCCTGAATTGGGCTTTTAACTTTAATTGTAGCTCTGCACGTGCGTTTATTGTGTACCAATATGTTAATATTAGTTCAGTGTCAAGTATAAATATTTGAGGCCATCTACTATCTGATGTTCTTTCCAGACCCAATTTAAGCACTGTAGGCCCTTGATAGCTGTCCATGTGGTTGGAACACTCAGCTGAAATGCTAATATGAACTCTCAACTTTTATCTTTTCCCATTTTTAGGAATTATTCCTTTACATATTCTGTAGTTTTGCAATATGATTTTACAGTTGTTGATCATATACTCCAGGATCTAGAGTTTGTTTTTGTTTAATGAACTGAAGGTCAGGATATTTAAATTTAAATTTAATATGGTAAAAGTTAAACTCCTATTTTAAGTATGGTAATTTTTGTTTTGTTTTGTTTTGTTTTGTTTTGGTGCCAGGGATCGAACTGGGTACCTTGTGCTTGCTAGGCAAGCACTCTAACCACTGAGCTAAATCCCCAGCCCCAGTATGGAAATGTTTTCAAGGGAGGAATTTGGATTTTATGTTTTCTCAAACATTTCTTCTGAATATCGTAGTAAACTGTAACCCAGTAAAGAAGTTCACTTTTTTTCTGAGTAACCTTTAAGATAAATAGAAATGGGAATTGTTGCTTTACTAATGTTGCTACACTGTGGTAAACAACCTATTGTTTCAAAATGTGGTTTTATTTGAAGTCTATTATTGTTGTGAGAATTGACTATTAAATATTCTTATTCAAGAATGCCAATAGATAGCAACTGGGAGCCTACAATTGAAAATTCTTGCTGTTTCCTCTTGTTTATTACAGTTTTACAGAATATGAAATCAGATTTCTTTTTACAATTTCCAGCTGTATTGAAATGCTTTCCTTGTACAAGTCTTTGTTCCTCTTCAAAACCAAGAACTCTTTTAGTTGGCACATACAATTTGTATATAAAAGTATATAACAGGGGCTGGGGATTTAGCTCAAGTGGTAGAGCGTTTGCCTAGCACATGCAGGGCCCCGAGTATGATCCCCAGTACCCCCCAAAAAAGTATATAACATCAGTCTCCATAATGAATTCTATTATTACTACTTAAATCCTAAAGTAGACACAAATTAATATGGTCAAGAATTATTCACTTTATCACATAAAACCATTTTAGGAAAATTATTTTCAAAATACTGAATTATAATTGATTTTATTATCAAGTAAATTATATTATCAGTCAATATTAAATAAAAATAATATATATAGCCAATGCTGCATACATAAATTTTGTATTCTAAAAACTTACGTGGAGAACATAAAATACTGTTATGTACATGTTAAAGCACAAAATAGTCTGACCATGTTATAAGGGCTTATATCTTACCAAAATATGAACTAATCTCATTCTTTCAAACACTAGTATGTTTGGATAGATCTTGACTCTTCTGAGAGAAAATTACATTTGCTGAGTTGCTTCATATCTTCATATAATGGCAGGAACAGGTTTCACATGGAAGTTAAGTTGCAGGTTATTGCTTACTGACAGCATTTATGGTAAATCGATATTTTAAAAACTCTAATATAAGTGTCTCTCTTTCCACTCTGTCCATGTTCTAATTCGCTTTTGCTCTCATTATTTCTGTTAACTGGGAGCTGCATAGAAGCAAGAGTCATGGATGACCCTCATCCTGAGATTCTAGCAAGAAGTTTGGTAATCAGTAAATAACCGTTGAAAAACTAAACAAGGAAAGATTTTAAGCAGAAATTTTAAAATTCAGAATTCCTTTAATACAGATTCAACTCAATCTTGGCTGCTGATGTGACAATGAGGAGAAAGAAAAATCCACACAAACCATTATGAAATCACACCTTTATAATCTCTGTAAATGTTACTGGTGTTTTTGATGTAGGTAGATGAATAAAACTCAATTATCAACAAACTTTCTGCTTTTCATATTGGCCGACTTCACCTTTCTTAGGACCCTTGAAATTTGTTCACATTGACCTGGTCAAGTAGAGAATTAAGGAAACTGAAAAACACAGGGCAAGACATAAGGTGGAGAATTTATTTCAAGAGAATAAAAGGATTTTTACTTTGGACTTTTAGCCCACTTACCCCTTGGATCAAGGTAACTGAACTCACAGGCTGGGCTGTGTCTCAGCGGGAGAGCACTTGCTTAGAATGTGCAAGGCTGTAGGCTTTGATCCCCAACACCAAAAACAAAAACGACAACTACAAAAATTAACTGAATTTAGCTGATTTGTTGCTTACTTAAAAATAAATAAGATATCAGTAATTATGATTTTATTCTCTTTGATTCTTAGTTAACCTGTAAGTAAATTTTTCTCTCACACTGACCTGTAGTGGTAACACTCAAAAAGCCTTTCAAATTAGAGCGGAAGAGAAAAGTAAAACTCTAAACAGTGATTTGTCTCAATGCCTTTTTGTGGGTCTCTTTGTCCTTTTAGTCAGTGTATCACCAACATAAGTCTCCTCCAACCTTTGAAAGGATAAGGTGGGCTTCTATTTCCAGGAATACACTTTCTTAGTATGTAATAACTGTTCTCTGTCTCACCAGAGTATTCTTCAGAGCCCTAATTTCTAAACACACACTTGGTACTATGAGAAGACTCTTAACTGTGGACAACTGTGGACTCTGTGCACCCAGAAGTGGATGATGTTTAGACATGCATGCTGCTCACTGGGTTTTTGCTTCCCTTTGAAAAACAGACGAGGTTGGGACCTAGCATGGCCGCCATCACAGGGAGCAGGATCGATGTTGCCAAGGGTCAGAGGCGGGAAAACATCAACTCTTCTGAGATAGTTGTTATCTCAAAGAGTCATTTATCCTTCACTGTCAGGATCTGAGCTGCCTTCTGTCACGTGAAACCACGCCAAATCTTGCAGTGATCACAGCATCCTATAAACAGCAACATTCCTGGGGGCCTGAGCCATCCCCTCCGAGTGCCTTTTTTCCAGTCCTGCGGGCCTCTCTCGTCCCTCTGTTCCTGCAGCTTCTGCTAGCTACAGCCACTTCAAGGACGCTGGTCTCTAATCACTTTTAATCTATTTGACATGCAAGAGACATTTGACCCGGTGACCACACACAATTTTTTTTGGAAACTCTTCCCTTTCTTTGGCTTCTTTTGTCTTAACAATACTTTCTTCTGGTTTTCCAACTCCGTGTTATTGGCCTCTTTTCACCCCTTAAATGTTCCTGCTTCCCAGGTTTCTATTTTTGGACATTTTCTGTTTTCATCCCAGATGTTCTAAGTAATCTCATCAGTGTCCAACACTTTACAATTTAGTTGTTTATGGCTTTTATATGGCTCTCCTAGAGTTCTGGATATATCTAACTGCCTATTAGACATAAATTTTTGAACTTTTGTTTGCTGACCTGTATGCCTTCCTGCCATTCATATATTTCAGTGTGTAAATGCCTCTAATGATAAATTATATTGCTAGGAAGATTAAGGGCTGGGTATATGGCTGTGTGGGAGAGCTCTTGCCTAGTATGTGCAAGACTCTAAATTCAATCCCTAGCACAAAACAAGAGGAGGGGAAAGGGAGAGGGAGGGAAAAATGGAGTGGAGGGTGGGGGAATATATGAATTTATTTAAAAGTATTTTATACTACTTTATATATCTTCTCTATTGCTAATTCTTAATGTAGATCCTCTGAGAAATAGAAAATTTGTGGCGTATTTGGATCTTGGAAAATTCTTTGTTGTAAGATAGTTATTTATAGTGCAAAGGATTTCTACCATTGCATCATTTCACATAATAAAAGCTTTCACCCAAGCATTATAAATAAACACCTTGAGAAGAAATGGTTGAAATCATAACTCTGACGTATGATGAATCATACATTGGGGTTGTCTACGTAGAATTTACAGTATTCTGGAAAATAGCTAGAATCTGAAGAATTTATGCAAATAATAAAGACATCTGTATGGCAAACAATATATACATCACTTTTGTATACATTAGGTTATGTAATCTTTATAACAGTCCCACAGAGTAATGTGTTTATTTATTTATCTATTTATTTTTGGGTGTGCTGGGGATTGAACTCAAGGCCTTGAGCGACACTCTTCCACTTGAGCTAGATCCCCAAACCCCCTATCCTGTTTATTGAAGGAAAAATATAGCTAGTGAGGTTAAATCACTTTTCCAAGTTCATACAATTTACAAGTGAGGGAGCTAAAAAAGAACCTGCTTTGTCTGGATATAATCCTGTTTACATTTGTCCTAAAACATGTTGTCCTTATGCTAATAACATAGCCAAACTTTTGAGTGGATATATAATAACTACATTTCAAATGAATACAATGTATATCTTATATAGATTTTTTATTACATTTATACTAACTGTATGTAAAAGCAAAAATCATGTATGTTAATCATGTAATATGATGTTTTCATGTAAGTATACCTTGTGTAATCAAGTGAAACATGGCTGTCTCATGAAGCATTTATTACTTCTTCCTAGCAAAAACATTCAAAACCTTTCTTCTAGCTTTTTGAGACATCCAGTACATAACCACCTACTACACAGTAGCACACCAGAATTTCTTCTGACTATACTTTAGTGCCCATTAACTAACCTTTCTCCATTCTTCCTTTCTCTCTACCCTCCTCAGCATCTAGTAGCCACCATTCTATTCTCAATGTCTGTGAGATCAGCTCTTCTGGATTCCACATATGTGTTCTGTCCCTAGCTTACATGTTTCCAGCTCGATCCATGTTGTCACAGAAGACACTATTTCATTGTTTAAAATTCATTTAAAACATCTCTGGTGTGGGCAGAATTGAAAACACCTCTATCCCCTCAGTGTTTTCAGTGGTTTTCAACTGATGACACAGCTCCAGCAAGGGGCCAAGTTTGAAGGCTCGGGAGTATATCACACATTTTAGCACAGCTCAGATTGCCATAAAGGTACCCAGTATGACCTGGCTCAGTTTTTGTTGTGTTACTACAAATTTATCTGATCAAGCCGTTAATGGGGAAGGTTTCACTTTTACCATTTTCACAGTAATAATTTAGAGGTTAACCTGAGGAATTTAAATCTACTTAGTTTTACTTGATCAATAATTTGTGTGTTTTAATTTAAAACATTATTTTATGGAGGGCAACTCAATTTCTGCATAAAATGAGACACTCAGTATGAAACTTTAGTTAAACTAAAATATAAGACTAATACAAAAATCTTATAAAATGGCCAACCTTATTTTAAGCTCATTTTTATAAGGCCTTGTTAGGATTACAGAAATGTAGATTTGTCTATAAAATAATGATTGCCCTTGGTTTCTTTATATATATAATAAATTCATAAGATAGCTGAAGCACATTAAAAAACCACATTGAGGAAGAAGTTTAATTTGGAATGAAAATTAATTTTACATCTATGAAATCTATGCCTTTGTATTCAGTCCTCATAAAATAGGTCTTAACCAAACATTTCCAGGTTACATGGCCCATAGCTTTGCTATTAAATCACAGAGGTGTTTATAGACATGATAAGTATCACTTTTAAATCTCTAGATAGTTTAAACTTTGAAATCAAATAATAAAGGATTCTGAAATAATTACTTTTCCTTGAACACATTGTTATGTCGCATCTCTGCTCTGTAATTGTTAGTTGGTTATCATAATTCTGTTTCAGAACTAACAGTATGAGATGATTATATGGACTACTTATTATCTTAGTAAGAGATACTGTTTAGGAGCAGTTATTACTTTGTAATCACACAAAACAGTAGTGTCCTGAGTGTATTGTGCAGCACTACCTAACTTAAAGACCTAGTCTCACTCTTTGTAGGACTCCACATTTACCATAAAAGTGCTTTATAGCATCTATGTAATTTTTCTTCTTTTTTGTCCCTTCTTTGTAGTTGTTTGAAATTACAGTGCCTCTCTCTCAAGGCCCCAAACCAGTAACAGTCAGTTTTGCCAATCACACTTCCTGCCGATGCATGTCTAAACTGGATGTTTACAGACAAGTTCATTCAATTATTAGACGTTCCCTGCCAGCAGCATTACCACAGTGAGTATGAATTAAGCCTACTTTTTCTTCATCCTCTACTAATATAAAATTATTTTCAAGTATACACAAGTTTATTAAAAGAAGTTTTGTGAAATTTGCTATGCTTTGCGTCAAATACAAGACAAAATTTTTGTAGTATACTGTGAAAATAAAACTAAGCCAAGACAGGGAAGCCCATTTTGTAGGCAAGGTAGTTCACAATATGGAGAAAATAATTCTGTGAAACAGCACATCACACTATTGTTTATACTGTTAGTAAGGTATCCTAATTGACTCAACATTCATGAAATCAGGTGGGCTAACTCATAAACGATGAGAAAATTTAAGACATTAAGGATTGATAAGATTTAATTCAAAAGATCTATAAACAAATAATTTATATCTATTAGCATTCAGTTGTCATTCTTATAATTTCATTCATACAATTTCTTATGTATAATGACATTATAATATAATTGAAATTATATATATGTGTGTGTAAACCTGTTTCTTATTTCAGCAAAGATTGGCTTTTGAACTAGTGCTTTATTAGTTGTATACGTGCCGCCGAAGGGAGCACAATGTGCTTAATTACTTGAAAGGATTTTCCTCTTCATATTACTTCAAATTAACATTCAAAATACCATTTGTTATTCAAGCTGCCTTCCCATCTTTTTTTTTTAATTTGGCAAATACCAGAAATTGATCATTCAAAAGGAGGTGAAGAGAGCATTACATCCTCACCCTGTGAAAAGTTTATACCGAATCAACATGTATTGCCCTTTGAGACCTAGGAAATTTCGACCCCCAGAATAGGGATGCTGCTCCTTGTTTTTAGGATTTCAACTGCATGTGGAATATGCATTTCAACAAAGCTTACATAAGTCCAACATTTACTTTTTAAAAATATAAATTGATGGACAAACATATGTATTACAAAATTCAAGGAAATCTTGCACCTTGGGAGACTCCACAATAAAGATAATATACCAATAGTGGTCGCCCCCACTGAATTTCTTTGCATTGCTCTACTCAATGTAGCAGGTAAGAGGCCCTGTCCAGGGACACACTTAGGAAAATTTAAGGATAGTCTTAATTTGAGTGACAGAAATCCATCCTTGTCATGAAGAAGGAAAGTTCTTCCAAGCATCTCTGAATAAATTCACCCTGATACAGAAGGGACAGCAGCCCCCTGAAGTAAAGAGGATGCCCTGTGCAGTTTCATTAATGCAGTCCTAAAAGTTGGATTTCCTTTCTCAGCTCTGTTTCTCTTGGCACTGCATCCATTCTGAGAGCTTAGCTATTGTCTCTTGTACTCATGATTCCAGAATTACATTTGAAGATCTGACCACAGTCATCACTTCTACTACTGGTAGTTTATCTGAATTATCTTACATTGCTTTGTAATTTTATCAGATCTGAATGCAAAATCGAACATTTTTCAAGTCCTTTCTTTTTTTTCCACTATTCAGAGCAGTATTGTCTCTTTTTCCTTGTGGCCTTGGAATCACACAGTTGCCATTCATTACTGCTTCTTTATCCCACCCAAACATGTCTGTTACTTAGGGAGGGGGGAGGTGGCTGCTGCAACCGAAACTTGTAGTTCATCTACATCCATCCACTCCATCCAGCCACTCCATCTTTCATGTGCTTCTCTCTGTGTGGTTGCTTGAATTAAGGCGGAGGTGTCATGGCCAGTTTTCTAGTACCAGATCTTTCTCTCATTCCTGTACAATGTCATAACTAAACTTTAAAGGTATCATTTCATTCATCTGACTAGAAAATGACTATCAACTGTTTAAAGAATTGAGCCCAAATCTCTTACCATCCTGTCCTGCTAATAGCCTTTGTTTCCCATTTTGTCTTTCGTTATTCAGCAAGTCTGTGTATCACAAAACCTGATTGCCTGAACACCAACCTCATTTCTTGTTCTGGATCTTGTTCTGGCCCTGGCTTGAAATAGGTTCCCTTTTCCTCTGCCTTTCCCAAACTCTATCCACTTCTCAGAGTTCAGGCGAAGGTCTTTCTCCTGCGTTTGTCTAGTCAAAATATCACAGTGACCTTTGCTTCTTGAATCTCCATAGCTATTACTGGATTTGTAATATGGCCTTGCATGGCTTCACCAGGGAGTATAAATCTCACCTGTGAAACCGAATTTTGAGAGCGTTCCAGGTAGTTTAATAGGCTCCATCATATCTCTAACTAAAAACTCTCAAAAACAAGCCATTGAACTGCCCTGTCTTTCACTTATACTATATCATTTAATCTTCACAAAAAGCCTTGTGTGAGATCAGTAGTATTTATCTTATTTTACAGATGAAGCAAGCAACACACTACAAAGTTGTGGGGAGGACTGAATGAAATGTGGAACCCTTTATGCAAGTCCTTAGCATAGTATCTGACATCCAAAGGCAGTCACTAAAAAACAGATATATTGTTATCACTAAGATCTAACTCCAATTTATATTCTTTCCTATTTTTTAATGTTTTCTTTACCACTAAACACAATAAGAAATACCTGTTGTATTCCAACCAGTATATGTGTGTATATATGTATGTATATATACACACACATAGTATACACGCATATTTATATATATGTCTTTCATCTAACATTTTTTAAAAACTTCCAAGATATAAATTTACATGTACTTATATAGAAGTATAAAAATAAAAACAGTATAATTTAAGAAATAGTTTCCCTTATTATACTGATGTTCAACCTTTTTCATTATTCCCCTTCCAAGGATTCCTTCATAAATAATTTTCTTTATCACTTTCACCATGAAATTTTAATGCCATAGGTGGTAATATGTGTCTCTTTATGTAGTATTTGTGTATTGAGCTTTATAAATAACAATGAAGTGTAAAGTATACATTTTTATTCTATAGGGTTAAAATGACAAAATAAAACTATAAGTTAAAAGTTAATTTAAAATCTTTAAATCTAAGGTGTGATAGTGCACCCCTGTAATCCCAACACTCTGAGAGGCTGAGTCGTAGGGATTAAGGGTGGAGCCTGAGCTGGGCAACTGAGAGAAATATGTAGAAGACACCATCTCAAAATAGAAAATAAAAACTGGGCTGGGTATTAACTTAGTGGGAAGATCCTGGTTCAGTCTTCAGTACTTCCAAAAAAATCTGTTAACAACTCATATAAATTTATAACAATTGTTGCTGAGAAATAAAATTTAAGGTAATACATTTACATAAATGATAATATATCAAATTACATGTACAAAGTAGCCATTGATATAAATATATAACAGTGCAAATATAAAATTTTTACAGACCCCAAATCATTATTTTACCATGAAAGTAAAATGATTTTTTAAATATTTAAAAAATTTAGAGAAGTTAACTTGTAACTTTGTTGGATATGAGAAAACAACTATTAACATTAACTGATGGATATTAATTCAGATATTGTTAACTTCTATCAGCGTCTGACATAATGATTGTATGCATAACTTTTCTGGAATTAATAATAAAAAATTTTCATTTAATTATTTAATTTTCTGTGTTATTTAATATTTCTCTGTTCACATTCAGAAACACTGAGGACCCAGTATACACAGTATCTACAAGGCAGCCACCATCCAGTGGGCACAGATAGGTACCTTCCACTATGTCAATCAAGAAGTGTCCTCCTGCCACAGCCATCTGTTCTCCATAATTTTGTAACTTTTCTTTTGCATACCTTCTGGGAATCTCCTGGTGCCAGTGGCACTCATATAATAGCCGATAAAACCTAATAAGAGTTAAGTAATGAGGAATAAGATTTCCTTGGATTTGGGACGGCCAAAATCATTGTAGTGTCAAGATTTCCATCTTCCAACACCCAGTTTTTACCCTCTTAGGGATGATGTTACTGCTATTATAAGTGCATGATTTATTACATGCAATTCACCTGAACATTTTTCTTCAATTCTTTCTTTTTTTGACAATTCTTCAATTCTTTCTTTTTATTAGTTTGTAGGCTTACAAACTAAAATGAACTATGATAATGAAATGTATATATGATTGATGAATAGCCACTCATCACAATTGCTAAAATTAAAAAGACTAACAAAACAAGTGTTGGAGAGGGTGTGGGACAACTAAAAGTCATATAATTAGTGATAGGAATGTAACGTGATTATGTTTTTCAAAACAGTTCGGCAAATGCTTATGAATTTAACACATACATTGACAGTGTGGTCCATTAATTGCCCTCCTAAGTGGTGCCAAAATATATACATACATATTAACGTATATACTAACATACATCCATATATACTTTCACACAGTAACTTGTACACAAATCTTCAGTAACCACTAACGGGAAACAACTGAATGTCCATTGAAGATGAATGGATAAACAAATTATAGTATGTCCAATACAGTAGAACATCACTGAGCAATGTGAGAATGAACTGTTCAAACACATGACAATATGAATAGATCTCAAAAAACATTAACCCTGGTGAAATAAGGTAGACAAGAAAAGAGTACATTTGATGTGTATAAAAACCTGGAAAATACAATCATAAGCTAGAATGAGAAAAACCAGTTCAGTAGTAGTTTAAGGATGTGAATGGGAAGACAGGAAAGGTTAGAATGGACAAGAGAACATTTTAGAGTGATGAGAATGTATATTTTGATTGTTACCGTTGTTTCTTGGGTGCATAAACTTATGAAAAGACAGAGAATTTAAAATTAGAGCATTTCACTTTGTACAATTATTTTCAAAAAGCCAAGAGAAAAAGGACCCTTTAATCAATTAAAATTTTAAAACTGGTTTAGGTTTACATCTCTGGATTTTATAAAACCTTCTTGTCAAAAAGATGTATGAATTTAAGTGAAACGTTTTGGAGTACTGGAGATTGAACCTAGGGTCTTTGCACTGAGCTACCTCTCCAGCTATTTTTATTTTTTATTTTGAGATGGATTCTCACTATGCTGCTGAGTTGCTCACGCTGAGCTGGAACTTGGATCCTCCTACCTCAGCTTCCCACCATGCTAGGATTGTAGGTGTGCACTACCAGGCTGGCTGTGTTTAATCCTTTAAGATTTTTCTGTTTCTTGTAGGTGTGTTTCTTAGTTACTTTTCTCATTGCTGAGGCAAAATGCCTAACACCCAAAGTTAAAGGCTGGCTCCAAGGCAGAGTGGCGTGCAGAGGGCCATCACAGAGAAAAAAACAGTTCATGACAAGCAGAAGACAGCAAACCAGCAAAGTAGCAAACAGCAAGTAACAGCAGTAGCCCCTTTCTGTCCCTTATATTCTATCCCTAAGAGCAATTAGCACTCACACCCAGGCTGGGGCACTCTTAATCCTAACATTGCACCATGAATCAATCCCAGCATCATATCCTTAATCCCAGTATCACATACTCTAGATCCAGCCATCTCCCAAAAGCCCCACCTGTGACGACATGAGCCTTTGGGAACATCTGGGTACAAGCCATAATAGCATGGGAGGAATATAGAGTTTGAAATTTCATATGGATATGACAGATTGCTTGTTCTGTTCCATCCTTGGCTCTTAATAATCATTGTCAGGAGGAAGATAAAATAAACATTTTCAAATTTATGGCATTTTATTTATGCTATGATGTGATTAGCTAGGTAGCAAATCATTTGTTTTGCATTACTTATGAAGTAAAATTCATTAATTAAGGGTATCAAGTGAGCCTTAAAATGAGACATTCATAAATTATTTGTTGAGTCACTAAAATGGACAAAGAATGTTTTTGATGAGAGAGAGCAAAGAGCTTGCCTGGCTCTAACCTCCCAGCACTCATAATCAAAGAAGGTCATCGTGTATTGTATTGCTGTTATTACTGTTTTATTTTGCTAAATATTACTAAGTACCAAGCACACACTGTCTCGTGGCTTGTAAGAGACCTTCAAGTTGCTTCATTCATGATAATGCGTGACAGAGCAGGTTTGAAGAGTGTGGAGGCTGTAGCGACTTCCTTCTTTGAAAATTCATTCCTGGATTAGCAGCTTTTCTGGTGTTTGTAAGTTATGCAAACTTTCTCATGACTAATTTCATCTATGAAACTATGTAAGTAAAAAATATAATACAGTGTAACATGACTTAATCTTCATAACCTATCTATTCAGTAACATGATATAATGGATGTTATCTAATATTGTCAAACATCATATGTTAATAATAACGCCTAACTCATAGAAATGTTACGATGTTTATGATCAGTAATCCATATCCATATAGATATGATATCTAATATGCGAGAAGCACTCAAGCTGCTGTTGTTACTAATGTTTTACAAATGGGAAATTCATGTCTTAGACCTGTTAATATGTATAGTGCAAATCAGCTAAAACTTTCCAAAAACAGATAAAAATTCATTTCTGATTCAGAAACCAGTGCTCTTCTCCTAATATTGTATGGCACTTTTAGTATTTACAGCAAAATATTCAAATCTCAGTATCAGTAATACCAAAGTATACCATGAGTTCCAGAGATAGCAGTGATTATTGCTAACTGACCAGTCAGGTGTTAATATTCCTGTGACCGTTTTACAGATTATTATTCTCTTTCCAATTATTTCTTCATATTTTCTTCAAATTGAATTCTGTGCGTGTTTATGACCTCCTTTTTAGCTTATGAGTCATTAATACATAAGCAGTAAAACCCTACATTTTCCTGCTTGATAGAGTTAGTACTTATTTATTCATCCAGTAGATATTTGTACCATCTTCTATCCACATAGCATTCTACTAGCATTCTAAAGATAAACAATGTAGTTCCCTAATTAGAAGAATTCATGTACCATAGTACAAACACTTATATTTCTAATATAAGAAGTTTGTGATACACCGTATTGTGTTTCCTTCCCTCAACTGTGTTTGTGAGCCCACTAGAGACTAATAATATACTCAGCTATCGAAATGGAAGGTAGAAAATATGTCTACTCTGGAAGAAGTTCCACCCCCAAATAAGCCATGCAAACACATAACTGATATAAGCGTGGAAAATGAAACGTACTGAATGTGTATGTGTATATGAGTTGGAGGATGTACATGGATCCAGCGAGGTCAAGTTCTCTTGAGAACCACTGAAATACACAGAAAGGTGTAGTATTTGCTCTTTTGTATTTTAGAAAGAAGAGCCCTGGTGGCATCCTAATATGTAGATCAAAGGAAACCAGAAAGAAGTATGAAAATTGGGAAGGAAGTTTTTGAGATAATTCAAGAAAGGAGTAATAAGGGTAGTATTCGAGGCAGTAAAAATGGGGAGAGAAAGAAAAGAGATGGGAAAATATTTGAAATAAAAGAAAACATATAACTTGGAAACTGGGTGTGGGGGATCATAGGGACAAAAGTTGAGGGTGAAACAATTTGGATGGTATTCAGAAAGACAGAATTTTGCCCACTGAGAAAGAGAACTGAGATTTTACATGCACATTTTGAGCATTTGCACTGTCTCAATTAACTCAGAGTGGTGGAAGGGAAAATGTGAAGTAACAAGAGGAGAGCAGCTGTGGATGAGTCCATGAAGACATCAATATGTAAGGAAATGTTGGAGAAATAATAATCTGAGCAAGAGAATGGGGGGGGAGGGATGTTCTGTAAGCCAGCTGGGACAAGAAAGTAGGAAGTGCAAGAAAGGAGGAAATGGTGAGAGGGGACAAGTATTAGAAAAGTTCAAGTGTGACTAGGACCAACTCTGATAGTTGAAGGGCATAAAATGGAGATAATATATTTATTTTTGATAAGTGACTATGTAGTAGGCAAAGAGGAGAGAATGTTTTGAGAATGAGAGAGAGAAACCAAGAGAGTGAAAAAGAAATTCTTATTTACATCTGAGAAACTAAATCAGAGTGATAACATGAGTTTCCCCAATAACACAACCAAAAAAATAGTAAAGCAGAGATTCAAACTAAATTTGTTTAATTATAATCCACTTCTTTAGGTGTATGGTCATTACTGCACTTTTAACTTTAAAAGTTTTTTTAAAACTCAGACATAGAGGAAATGGTAAAAACAAAAAACCTTGATATTTAACAAATATTCTGTCATATTAAGGTACAAACCGAAGCCCTAGTAATCATTCTTCATTCTCCATTTGCAGAGGTAATCACCACTCTGAATTATCCTCACTCTTGCTTTTCTTTGTTTATGGCATGTGCATGTATTAGCTTGTCATTGTATTGTCTGGGTTTGTATGTTTGAAATTTTATATTAAATTGCTGACATTGCTTTCTTCTCTCCACATTATGTTTTAGAAAAGTAATCTATTGCTAACTATAGACCCACTTCATTCACTTAGTAGTTATTGATTGATACTCAAATAAGTATTTTTGTGTTTTTCTGCTATGACACCATGCTGTAGGGAAGTCAGTATATTGCAGATCAGAAAGAGTACAAAAGAGAAAGAGAGACAGAGACAGAAAGAGAAAGACAGAGGTCACATAGAAACGTGGTAAGCTTATTGACTGGTTAATTAAATAGCATGGACACCATCCCTAAACATGTGAGAAAACAGCACATTCTGGGGACAAGTAATAGGTTAGGATAATTTAATTGGGATTTAATCTGTGAAATTAATACTATATTAAGTATAAAAGACAAAAACTATGCTTCTGAAACTAAAAGCGCTGGTTCATAGAGTTTCGCTTTTTGTAGAAGGATTGGGGCAGTATTGGAAATTTTGTGAGTAGAGGAATGAGAAAACAAGGTTCAGCCTAGCCAAGGTTTCTCAGATTATTCTTAATGCATATAAAAGAAGAAGGTACATATTATTAATCCGACTAATAAAGAACCTGTGAGAGTCTTTGGGGAAGAGTTATAAAGAATGGATTAAAAAGATTGGATTAAAAAAAGATAATAAAAATAGATAAATCTAGTCCTGAAGGCTAATAAGAGTTTTTATTTGTTAACTCTTCAGTTTTTGTAAAAATGTTGGCAATATTTACTAAATACTAACTAAAACACATTTGCTCATAAGAAGTTCCACTGACTGGGGTTGAAGGAAGGTTCTGTTCCTGTAAGGACTCTGTTTTCCAAGGGGGAGTGTAGACTTACAGCCCAGGCAATCTTTGACTTGGAACTCGAATGCTGTGTCTCTATTGTTCATCAGTAACAGGTCCTCAGTCCAATTGCTTTAGAAACTTGGATATCTGTGAGTTTCCCTTTTTCCCTACTTTTAATTTCCAATGTTTCTCTTTTAATTTTAAGATCATACATTGTTGCTTTTTTAAAAATACTAATAATGCAATCACATGGTAAAATTAGTTTATTAAGTTATACGAGGACACAAATGTAGAGATAGTATTTAGATAGTCAATTAAATCTGGACATAGTCTTGTGTCAGTTGATCAGAAACTATTTTTCTTCCAGCATTTTAAAATATGCATTTTATCCTGCTCTGAAAATTTCCTCTTTGAAAGTTTAAAATCCTGTGTCCATAATTCAATTATGTTTGAAATATTTATTTGTGTATCTGTTCATGTTCTTTTCTACAAAGCTCAATTTTGTAAATACTGTCTAACGCCTTCAAATCAACACCTGTTAACATAAATCAATTTACCAGTAAATCTCAGGCAAGAGATTTCAGATCCTGGAGCACTATTTTTTTCTGAAGAGATACTGTGCGTGTACTGTGCCTACCCTCGAACTGTCTGGTTTCTGTCTCGTAAAGATGATCGATTACTGGGAGAAAGAACAGTAAATGTATGTCATGGAGACGATTCCCTCAGTACCTCTCTGTGTTCATACTTTGCGATATTTCTCAGAGGTAGTGGCTGTTTGATTAAAGATCCTTGTAAATTAATGTTAAGTTCCAACAAAACATATTAACAGTTGCTTTAATAAATGTCATTATTAGACCAGCTCATCCATTCAGTTTCAGAAAATGTTTGAGACTTTATTTTGAAAGCAATTTTAGAATTATAGAAAAAAACTTGAGCAGAAAATGACGGCGCTCCCATGTATATTCCTTATGTTAGCCTGTCTAATGTTTTCTTTTGCATTCTTGTTTTGGATTTTGTTGTTGTTTTCATTTTGTTTTTGTTTTGTTAATGAAGTTTGGTTATGTTGTGATGAGACCACTGGCTCTTTTTGATGGGCATCTTTACTGATTTTCAGGTTACTTTTATCACTTCTCTGGGCTGGTTCTGACAGATTGAGTTAAATGCAGAAATAAACACTGTCAACCTGATAGAGCAATTGTCAGATTTCCCTTGTCTCAACCTACTAACACTTCTCTAAACCTTGTATGTCTAAACAGATTAAAAAAAGTAAAATAGCAAAGCATAGTCTTCAATACTTGTCCACGACTTGTTCCTCTGGTGCCGCTTTTCTGACAGCCTTCACTTAAAAATCAGGCACCCTTCTATTTAGCCAAACGGTGACCACATAGTGTGAGTCCTGTTTTATATCCAAGTCTTTGACTGGTTGAGCTTTTGTAAATGCAGATTACTGAGTTCAGACAGTCATCTGTCATCCTACAAAAGGGACAGATTAATTATGTCACTCCATTTTTAAAAGATTACAACTATTTTATTCATCTTTCAAATATTAAGCCTGGTAAAATTAATAAAATCGTGAAATTTTTATTAATAACCCTTGCCTAGAGAACATCCTAGAGAACCCTACTCTGTCCACCATTCTTCCTGTCAGTAGGTAATGGAACATAGGCAACAGTAGCAACAAAAGACATGAGACAAACAAAAGACAAACTCATGCGAAATCAGTAAAATTTAATACAAAAAGGATAAGTGAATGTATTTTTGATTTCTATGCACAATACTGAAGAAGTTACTTAATGGTATAGATATAAAGGTCAGTTTTCTTACTGTTGTCCCCCTTCTCCTCCTCCACTTCCTCCTCCTCTTCTTCTTTTCCTTCCTTCTCTTCCTCTTCTGTGTGTGTGTATGCCTGCGTGTGTTGATGATCTAACAACAGAGTCTCACACATGCTAAGCACTGATCACATGCTCTGCCACTGAGCTATGTCCCTAACCTTAAAGCCACTTTTATTAACCAGTTTTTGCTTACTGTAAACCACTGTTGCAAAAATACAAGCAAGTTCACATCTGTGTAAACAATAAAATGTATGCATAATGAATTCAAGATGAACCAGTCAATCCAAAGACATTTGTAACAAAAGTGTGAACAATTTACACAGGGCTCTATGACTCTGACAAAGAATATAGCTGCTCTTCTAGCTGCTATTCAGTCAGCAATGTCGAACAAAAAGGGTCTGAATTTCGAGTCTTCCATAATATAATAACAAGTTCGAATATCAGATAACCCTTACAGTACACATTTAGGAACTCAAAACCCCATTTTTGTGTTTACAAAAATTATTAATGTAGTGAAGGTTCCTTTACTTGTTTTCTTGATGAGGTACAGAGCCTTTTATTGAATGTCCTACCGAATTAATCTGAAGAGGCTCCAAAAGATGATGTGAGAACTCAGAATACCTACTTTCAGTCATGGGTGTCACTAATGTTAATGGATCACACTCCACATTTTGCAGCACCTAGCGGAAGCAGGCAGTAGATGGACTGTGGGTTACAGATGACACCTGTCAGTAAAATTTTAATCAGCTTTGCATTATTGTGGAAAAGCCCTGTGAAAAGAGTTGACAATGAAAATATTTGATTTATATCCCAGTTCATATTTATAGAAATAATTTGCTCCTTGAAAAGTCATGAAGAACTATAGGCAAGATTTGTATTAATCTTTTCATTCATTTTGAATGAATTATGAAATATGTTAGAGACTTAGTAAGTAGATCAGTATGTCATTAAACATAAATCAAAGTTTAGTTAAATATTTTTTTCAATTGGAAGCATATTACAAGGATTCCACTATTTACAACAATGTAGATGAACCCAGGAATATTATGCTACCTGAAATAGTCTGGACACAGAAAGATAAATATTGTTATTGTATGGTCTCACTTATGTATGAAGTCAAAAAAGAATAAGAGTGGTTACCAAGGTTTAAGGGGTGGAAAAATAGGGAAATGTTGGTCACAGAGGGCAAACTTGAATTACATAGTTATAAAATGAATAAGCTCTGAAGATCTTCAGCCACTATGGATTAACTATAGGAAATAACATTGTATTGTTGTTAAAATTTGCTGAAGTAGATCTTACTGTCCTCACCACACACCAGTAACTGTGAGATGATGGATATATTAGTTAACTTGGTTATGGCAACCATTTCGCCATGTACATATCAAAATTACACTTTGTATACCTCAAGTGGATAGAATTTTATTTGTCAAGTATATATTTAAAAAGCTGGAAAATATATTAGTGTGATTAATTTTAAGAGGAAATCTATTATAAAGGTTATAGTGCTTTGAAAAAAGAGTAATATTTCAGCTCAAATCTAACTAATGCCAAGTGAAAGTTCATAGTGTATTTTAATTCCTTAAATTTGCACTTGAAGAGTCAAGAAATTTCGAAGCATATAAAAACAACAATGCCAAAAAGAAGAGCATAAAAATAGCATGCACAAAATAGCCTGCTACGATGTTCAAAATATAAGAGCTTGTAATTATTACTGAACATATACACTGTAAGCTAACAGAACATATTGGAAGCACATTTATCTTTCTAAAATTTTGAAAGGTAAATGGTAAAATGAGATTGATATTATCATTGCATGGTTTTTTTATTTTGAGAAACACACATATTCTTAAATTCTTGTCATTTTAATCATGAAAAACCTACCTATTCAGCTAAAACCAAGTGAAGTTTTGAAATAATAAAATAATTTTTGTATAAATAACTTTGTCCTTCATAAGAAGGATCGTGGTTATGTTGAGGAGCAGCAAGAAATTTTATTTACTTGTATTATCCACAACATACATTGACCTTACAAATAATTGTGTAACTCTCTGCCTTGAAAAAAAAAAGTGTCTTTGAATCAATATGTTTTATAAATACAGTACATAAAATAATTTATGGAAAGTTTAATGTGTCCACACATTATTTCCCTTGAATAGAAATTTCAATAGTATGAAGATGCTTTGGAGATGAAGGCATACAGGTGATAAACACGTTGTGCTAAACCTTTTACCCCTCCCCATGAGGACATTTCCTTGCGCTCTAAAATAGTCATATTTTTAGAAATTTTGTCTCCTCTCCCTTTTTTAACATGAAAAGCTTTAACTGTTAAGAACATACTACTTACTGTTGAAGCAAAGAGCCTCATTTAGGAATTAGAAAATGTGTTCTACCAAATATGTTGCTTTAATGGATTTCAGATTTCAACATTAAAATGTGGTAATATTGATGAGTAGCTGTTTATTTTTGGTAAAGCTACTAATGTCATATTTTTCTAGAAACTTAAATTAAGTTTTAAGACTTAGGAACTAAAGTATTCAGTTTTTTTAGCAAGCCATATTTAATCAGGTATAATTATACATTTTAGGTATAATTAAAACATTTCAAGTATAATTAAAAATGTCATCCTGGGCTTCATATTTTTATTCGAAATGAACATGCAAAAGCAAAAAAGGCTACTATAACCCGATCACGTGAAAGTTGTTATTTAATACTATAAAACTAGACATCTTCTTCTTTTGTATAACATTTCCAGAAATAAATGCCTGTATTTGTTTACAAACACACAGTTCATACTTTCGAATTTATATTGTTGAAGATGTTGAAACATTAAAGAGAAAGTCAGTATTTTTTCCTGACTATGAGTTACAAGACTGAGTTACAAGCGATTGGTTGTCGTACTTACTTAGGACAGAGCATTTTATACACATTAATTTAAGCATATGCAAATTAACACATTCCTGGGTAGAGGGTCTCATTGTTCCCCAGTGTCATTGAAGACCTCCTCATCCACCAATATCATTAGTGCTGAGATGATCGTTTTTACTTCTTACCATTTACACAGTTTAGAGCTGGGTTCTGTTAATTTTTTACACAAGTAAAAACAAATATATTTGACATTGCAGCCAAATATATAAACACATTCACACACACCACATATGTGGAGGGATAATATATGTGTTACGGTTAGCATGTGCATATTTATATATGTTGGGGTGTGTGTGATTAAAATAAAATTTCAGAAAATAGTATGTATCATGTTCTCTCTAGTGGTTTGTATTTTATTATATGCCATTCTATCACATTACAAAATGAATTTCCCAAGTCATGTAACTGATTTCATGATCTGGTAATGAGCTGCACCCAAGAGCTGGAAAAACACAGGGCAAGGTAATGGAAGTGTAATTAAATAAGACCCAAATAAAAATGTCTTTCTAATCCCACCACTACACCATTGTGCCACCTGAAGTCACCATGGCAGTGTGTTACTTGAAGACACACATAGGTCAGCACCAGAGCAAAATAGTTCCACCATCATTTAGAGAAGAATAATACGAATTCCATGCAGCCAGGATTACTTGAATTACTAATATACAACTATGCATAAGGTGCATCATATTTGAGAAAGGCTGCTGAATTTTGGATAAGATAAAATTCTTAAACCAATGACATTCTTCTGGGAAATTGATAAATACTGCCTGAATTTACCTGGAACAATACATATTCATACTTAACCCAAAAAGTGACAAAATTATGAAATAAGACTTGCCTTTGAGATCTGAAATTATTTAGAAGGCAGAACATTTTGCAGAAAATATTAAGTGAGCTAAGTTTACAACAGTACACATGAATAATGTGTGCTGTGTAACAAAATGTAAAAAATATACAGGTGTACAACTTTTTTCGGAAAAGAAATGCTGAAAATATAAATTTTAAAAGTGAGAAGAAGAATAGTGTACTCAGTATCACCAGCATGGACCAGAATAAACTTCTGTGCATCTATTTTCTCATAACTTTTGTGAATATACATTTTTTTGAGAGGGAGTCCCACTATATAGTTTAAGGCTGACCTTGAATTTACTATAGCCCAAGCTGGCCTCAAACTCGTGCTGATCTTCTTGCCTCAGCCTCTTGAATGCTAGAGTATAGGCGTGCACCACTCGCACTATGCCCAGCAAGTTTTCTGATAGTTTTAATTCTGATAATTACATGAATATTTTATATTTTCAAAATTAAAAACAGAATGACATATAGTATCTCCAGAATAAAGCAAATCAATGTTTTTATGAAGTTTCTTAGAAGCTGAAAGAGTACCAAGTTAAATTATCAGTAATGTTAAATTGGATTTCCAAATAATTTAACATTACTGATAATTTAACTCTTTTTTCCTCTAAAAACATATATAGGAATCTCTTGCTTAATATCAATAATCTATTTTCAAAAACATACATTGTAAGCATATTTTTTAAATGAAAAAAATTATACTATAGGCCAATCCCAAACCTAGCTGGTTTCCTATAAAGTTAGATGCACAGTAATGTCCATAGAAACATAACAGAGCATCTTGATAGGATCTAAAATGCTTAAATTGTTTTGTGAACATGCGGCAGTTATTGTTGTTACTAACATACAGTTGGTTGTAGTTACAGGCACTGTTTGCATGCTGTAAGAGAGGCTGGAAGTTTATGATATGGTATTGCAAATAACAGCAACAAAACGTCAAAATAAAAGAAAATCCAAGACAACACCCAGCACTAGATTTTTTTTCTCTAGTGACATGACCCTTGAAGATTAAAGCAGAAGATGGTGGAGTGGATAGACACAGGGACAGTGTTAGACATACCGTCACTTTGGGAAGAATGAGCAGAGATTCTGAGTGCCTTGGAGTTTCTGTGGAGACTGCTGGATCGGAAAGCTTTGATAAATCCTCCAGATGACGTTCAAATTGCAGGAAGGCATAGTTGCAAAATGCAGATTTGTTTAGTCTGTCAAAAATGTCTTCATATGATGAAAAAATCAAGTTTTTTTAATATAAATTACCCATTTATTATAGGCTAGGGATGTCTCAAATAGTAGAGCTTCTATTGGTCTCTCAGTTCCCTCAGTCCTCTGGTGGCCGAGTTGACAGTGACAACAGAAATGGTGTTGTAGGTCCAGGCACCGCCGGCCAGTGTTTTTCATGCAGGAACCACAGTGCCTGATCCCTACAGCCCATCTCTTCATCTTGGTCTTGCCACACAAGGAGCAGGGTTACTTGGTGTGCTGGCTGGTTGTGGTTTTCACCATTTTCTGGAGTGGGAAGAACCAGAGCAGGTCCCATATCTGCCAGCGGTTCCGACCCTCTTGGTTGCTTTAGCCATGTTGGTATGATCCAGGCCCAAGCCCAGGGAGGACAAAATCAGGCTGTTTTTAAAAAGAAAAGTGTATCACCATATCGAGTATGACTTTGTGGAACTATTCTTCCCAACACGCAAAGCGCATAATCTGTTTACATTCAGGACTCTAAGATGTCTACATGTGATCCTTGTGTTCTGTCAAGTTGGAATGTAACTCATCATTGTTCCACACATGATGTTTACAATATTGTATTGAAATGGAGGATGAGACAGATATAAGTAATTATTTGATATCTACACCAAGATCCATTGAAAAATGAAGTAGTGAGAGATTTCTATATACTCTAAGTTATTAAAAGCCAAGAATCCTTCTACTGGCTAGACATCGGCTAGGGAAACATTCTGTGGGATACACTGGTGTTTTCTAGTTCTTTCTGAAAAGATCTAGAAGTAATGTAATCTGGTCATACTGGACACTTTGATCCCAGATGATAACCTCTAACTGCCATTTTCAAAAAAATACCTTGAAAGAGTAATTGATTCCAGGTGTGAAAAGGAAAATGATCAAGGCGAGCTTGTGTTTTTGTTCATCTCAGAGAACAGAGACACAGTCGGACTAACAGGTTCATGTTACACAGGCGTGAAAGGGTCCCAAGTGGTCGATAGTGGTACAACGGGAGCATCAGAGGAGTAATTGGTGTACTTAATTGAGGACTATATATTCATAATTTTTACTATAGCAAATAAGGAATATTGGAAGGGAGGAAGATAGGAAGGAAAGAAAAAAGGAAGGGAGGGAGATGCAAGGAAAGAAGAATGGAAGGAGTCAGAGATGATAAGTGAAAATGGAAGCGAGAAGGAAGAGTCAGAACAACAACACACAACATGCTTTTCGCTACCGTTTTTTTGGTGGAGTGCAGAATGGGTATTTCACATTAAGGGAGACTTCACAGCTATGTAGATCTCTGTTTCATAAATATTTTTGAAAAAGCCAAAAATTGAAAGCGCCTTAAGTAGTTACCATAACAGATTAATAAATAAATGACGGTACATTCTTTTTATAGAGTATCATGCAGCCACTAAAACCAGTGGAACAGAACTTTATAAAGAGACATGTAAATGTGCCATAATATATTGTTTAGTGGAAAAAGAAAATTTCAGAGTAATACAAAGGGCTTTATCATACTTTTCATAAGCTGAAACACTTTATGGTTACACACCTAAATATATTTGCTTTAAAAAGATAAAAGTCCAGAGTCAAGTAAGACCATATGACTAACAGTGGTCACTTCTGGAATTAGAATTTTACAGCAAGTGTGAGTGGGGGTAGTTTGAGAGGGAACATTCACATTTCATTACTAGATTCTGATCTATTTTAAAGCTTTCTTATGAGCATCCACTGATGTGTAATCTATACATGAGAAAGAGATGATCACGTCTGCATCCCAGTTACATATTGCTTAATCCTATCTCTCTCTTCCAAAGGTGTCAGGCTGCCAACAAGACTTGCCCCACAAATTACATGTGGAATAATCACATCTGCAGATGCCTGGCTCAGCAGGATTTTATTTTTTCCTCAAATGCTGGAGATGGTAAGTAGAATATTATTTTGCTCTATGAGTATGGTCTATACTTTTATTAGCACATACTTTGTGAATATTGTACAATCTTTAGAACATCATTATTTGAAATGCCTGACTCCACACAGGATATTTCTTGCTTTGCATTGGTATTAGTTTTAGTTCCATCCTAAAGGAACATGCTTGTGTTTGTACACATTCCTTTAATGAAAAACACAAATAAGAAGATACTTTTAAATGCGTTTGTTTCACACCACACCCAGAACAATGTAAGATACAGTGAAGATGTGTTTGTCTCAACTCGACAGATGGATTTCATGACATCTGTGGACCCAACAAGGAGCTGGACGAAGAGACCTGCCAGTGCGTCTGCAGAGGGGGCCTACGGCCTTCCAGCTGTGGACCCCACAAAGAACTAGACAGGAACTCGTGCCAGTGTGTCTGTAAAAACAAACTTTTCCCCACCTCATGCGGAGCCAATAGAGAATTTGATGAAAACACCTGTCAGTGTGTATGCAAAAGAACCTGCCCGAGAAATCAGCCACTAAACCTTGTGAAATGTGCCTGTGAATGTACAGAAACCCCACAGAAATGCTTGCTACAAGGGAAGAAATTCCAATATCAAACATGCAGGTAAGAGGTCCTAAGTACAGGCATTTTTAGTGTAAAACTTACAGATAAAGAATTAGACGATTCCATTTACTATAGAATGTTATGTGGAAATGAAAATATTCACATGCAGTATTTAGTAGAATTAGAGAAGTAAATCAATAAGTTACCAATGTTACTCAGGGCTCATTTCCTAAGCCTTCATTTTGGTCCTTTTGTCATCAAGGGAAAAAAATGAGGTTATTGAACTTAAGGCTGTTTCAGTGTTATTCTCTCAATTTCTTTCTTTTTGGTCTCAGAAAATCAAATGAACTACTATTTAAGCCAGATTTGCGCTTGGGATTTTTTTTTTTTACCGCATTGCCCCGCTGCTTGTCTCATCACATCTTACTGTGATGCTGAGTGTACTTCAGCAGCCAAGCTCTGTGTCCCTCAGGGCTGCTCAGAGCCTAAGCGTACGGTTCTGGCTTTCACCTTTCTTCCGTCTCCCACTTACTCAGCTGGCTGCAGTCTGGTGTGTGCCCTCCGTGCGAAAGTTAGATGCACGCTTCCAGGAGCCTCCAGGTTGCCGTCCAGGGGATAATTTTGTCTCCGTGCAGTCTGTCCTTTCTTTTTGTTCACAGCCCCCTCTTTTTGGTCTAACATGAGATTGTACTTTCCTAGTTGTTCACTAGTTTTTCAGAACATTTGTTTTTAATCATTTTCACTGATTCTTTTTAAATATGGGTAGGTAATACCTTTTCCAGCAGATAAAATTGTATGTACAATGTAAATAAATAATACAGTGTAGTATTCCCTGTAGTGTTCAGCATTACTCTTTTCCTCAGTAAGTAGAGTCTATCATTGTGTACTCTCCATTTGATTTCTATTTCTGCAGGTCTATCTACTCTAGCATTTTAGTTACTGGATAAAGAGGCTGTAAAGAATCTCATTGATTATAATTTTCTTCCTTTACTGATGCAAAGTATGTTATAGAAATCCTTACATGACCTATTTAGAATATTTGAGCAATAATTATATTCTAAATTTTACTTGCATATTCCTACACCAATTACGTACCGAATGCTATTTCAAAAATATACTCTGAGCTGGGTATGGAGGCACAACTCTGTAATCCCAGCACTTGGGAGGCTGAGTGAAAGGCTAGTCTGAGCTGCATAGTGAGTTCAATGCCAGTCTGAACTACATAGTGAGACCCTGTTTCAAAACACACACATACAAACACAAACACACACAGTTTATATATCCAGAAGGATATAGATACCAAATCTTATTATACCTTTTAAAAATAGTTTCTGCATTGAATCTTTCTTGAGTGAGTCTAGTACATAGTGAAAAACCTGAAATGTTTATATCAGACTAACCAGCCACCATACTTTTCTGTAGAATTCTGTTTTTTCAGTGCTGGAGATAGAACACAGCGCTTTTCACATGCCAGGCCAGAGCTCTACCCCTGACCTACATACCCAGCCCTCATGGAATTAATTCATTAATGAATTTCTGGTACATGTTTGCAGTATGTAATGATTACATTTATCATAGGGAATTAGCAGAAAATATTTCTGTCATCATATTTCTTTTAACAGAATACATTCTTTCATAAAGAATTTCTTTTCACTGCAACTGTTCATATGTGCACTCTTCTAAGTGTGTAGTTCCAGATTTTGTGGTATCAAATGGAGCAAAAGAGAAAACTGACATATATTTTTCTCATTTTTTTCTTGGTATTTATTCCATAATTGTGAGGGGCAGTATTCTTTTGTCCACCACTTTCATCAGCAGCTTCCATTGATCTTCAAGATGGTATTGCTTTTTAATAAAGGAATACTTATGGTCTTACCATCATTAATTTGTATGCAAGAAAATTTTTTTAAAACACCAGCTAGATATACTTTCTTTTCTAGAGAGAAAGAGATGAAATTCAAAACCAAATGCAGGGTTTTTTTATAGTGCACTTTTGATTTCTATCCCAAGTCATCTTGCCTTTTTTCCTGTATCCTCATTTCGTGTGTTAGGCATGTTCATATTCCAGAAAGATCTTCAAAGATAGTGCCAGGTCATTGGAGTAGCAGGGGTGGGCACAGATCTATTGATTGGTAATTCACCCATTTACCACCACTGGAAATTGGAAGTCTGGATTGGAAGGAGAGGGACCACTAAAGATGAGCATTGTCCTTCTCCTTCCTTTGCCCAGGCCCATCTGTTTCACAGGAAATCCAAGTGGAGAAGGGAAAGGCAGCTACCATCATGCAACCAGCTGTCAAGTAGAAACACAAGAGTGAGGGTGGGGCTGCTCACTGCGGACCACACTCCTGCCAAGATGGCTGGTTCTAATTGCTTGGAAGTCTGGGTCCCATACATGTCCCAGACTCTTGTGAATTCTGCCATGCTTACGTGATCACAGTAAATCAGTAGACCTTAAATATCCACTTTCAAAATTTCTGTTTTATGTTACTTTCATCCGCAAAGCAGAAATCACTTCAAAAGAACTAATGCTTACATTATTCCATCCTTCCATTTGGTATATCAGCAAGCAAGGCATGTTTTTAAAGGCCTCTCCATTCCTTCAAAATTTTATAATTTTAAGCACAGACTTGAAACATTTATAAACCTATAGTTTTATGATAAATTGATATTTTTCTAGTTTAAATCTAGAAAAAATACAAAAGTACATGAGTAGCATGATGAACTCTCCACCTTGGTGTTTAACAGCTGCGTCCCTTTTTGTTCTCCTAGTTGTTACAGACGACCGTGTACAAACCGACTGAAGCATTGTGAGCAGGGACTTTCATTTAGTGAAGAAGTATGTCGCTGTGTCCCTTCATATTGGAAACGACCAACTGTGAACTAAGATTGCACTGTTTCACAGTTCATCATGTTTCTACCATGAAAAACTGTTACCCATTAGAACTGTCTGTGAACAGAGACCTGGTGGGACCATGGTCAAAGACAAAGACAAAAATCTGTTTCTTCTGAACCTTGTGGACAACTGCAGAAATGGACTGGAGCTCAACTGTAAAAGGCCTCTTTTAAAGACTGGTTTTCTGCCAATGAACAAACAGCTGAGATTTTGTGATTTTTTAAAAAAGAAAGAATAATGACTATATAATTTATTTCCACTAAAGATATTGTTTCTGCATTCATTTTTATAGCAATAACAATTGGTAAAGCTCACAATGATCAATATTTTTATAACATGCAAATATGTTTAAAATAAAATGAAAATTGTATTATAAACTGGTAAGTTCAGTCTATTACCACCTTACATTATAAGCAAAAACTGATATTATGAAGCATTGATTTCCTCTTGCCCTTTTTCTTTTTCTTTAATTAGGTGTCAGATTTTGATGGCTATGAAAATAAAATGTAAAAGAAAGCTTAAGAGGGACAACAGTATGCGATTTCACTTTGGTTAAATTTATCTCAATGTATTTAATGATTGTAAATATTGTAGCACATGATACTTTTGAATTTGTCACCAGCGAATCTGTACAGAGGCTCTTATGAGATAGTCCACTGAACATGTCCAAGTGATAGAAAGTTGTTGCATGCACTGGACGCATTCAGACTCTTCGCTGGGCACAAAATCCTTCAGTACGTATTAAAATGGCTTTAAGGGGCTGGAGATTTAGCTCAGTGGCAGAACGCTTGCCTAGCAAGCACAGGGACCCTGAGTTTGATCCCCAGCACCCCCATAAAATGGTTTTAAAATATTTTCTCAAAAATAATCTTTTCCAAATATGTAATATCTTTTGGCCAGCTAAAATATTTTTGAAAGCTAAAGTGCTCCTACCCAATACTTTTTAAATAAATTAGAAGTAATATGTAAATCCTTGTATATTTTTAAAAGTCAATTTCAGTCCATTCAACTGAAGTCAGTGTTTCAGGGGTTTTTATATTTTTGTTCTTATTGTTTTATTTTTGCAATGCTGTGGTGCTATACTCATAACCTCAGTGATTTACTCTTTAAAGGGGCATCATACTAAAATACTGCTCTCTATGAACAGATACTTTGCCTGCATGCATAAAATCACGTAAATGGCTTGCTTGTCAATAGAGAATGAATTATATAATAGTGTGAGATACTGTGTATGAATAATCAGACTTAAAAGGAGAAAATATCCAATACAAGTTATATATAGATAATCTCTAGAAAGTGGGAAATTTAATATACCAGAAACATGTAATTAGTATACAGGAATTATATATATAAGTTATATATATAAACATTATTAGATATATAAACATTTATATATAATTGGATATATAAACATTTAATTAATATAGAGGACTAATCATTATATATAAGCAATATGAATATTAGTATTGATGTATTTTGCTATAATTCTTTCAAAATATATAATCATAATTTAAAGCCCTAAAAACAACCTCAGCATTTTTCAGTACTGGCTTTTAAAACAAGTTTTACAAGCACTGTTTACTGAATTTCAATTAGATGCTCAGTATAACATTGACATCTACTTTGTGAGGTCATATTTTTTCACATATTAGAAAAGAAAACAAAAACAGTCTTCCAGAATCTTCTCATTATACATTTATGAACTATCTTCCAATTTTTCAGTGAAGATTAATCTGAAGCCTTTAAGCAGATAAAATACGCATTGTACGTTCTATGTTCTGGGTAAGGTTTAGGTAGTTTTCAAATTTAAGAAAGGAAGAAAGGAAAGCAAATTTGACAACAGCTAAATTTCTCTAAAATTCTTCAAAAGTTCAAAGTGGTGATTGCAGAAGGGAAATTGGAACCAAAATAACCTTTTTCCATCTGAGGGAGAGACATAAAAAGGTCATCTTTGAAACTCAGTTAAGATTCAGTATAATAATTCTTCATCTCATTTAGGCCAAAAATGAAGGCAGACAAACTTTATGTAATCTGCTAGTGTCAATCTGACACTTTTACATTTGATACATTTGAAATATATTAATTTTCAAGTTAATTTTAGAAAAATAATCTAGGTAAGCCCCCTGAGGCTATACAAAGAATATTAGGAACTGACACAATGACAATTAATGTTAGATTTTTTTAAAATCTAAATTGTATTTCTCAAACTATGTGGGCAAACAAACAAAAAATCAGTAGACCAAAAAATTAAAGCCAGGAAAACAACATTTAAATCTGTCCCTGGAGATGTAATAATTTTTATTCAAAATCAAGAGTAGCATGGACAAAGATAGTATATTGCTAAAGATTCTTGGAAAAAATCCCACTTCAGCACATTATAATGAATGAGATTATTTCATAGCTAGTTAAAATGACTAGAGATAAAGCTAAACAGTTGTTTGGAATATCAGCAAATGTGATTCAGTAAAACCACAAAATTACAGTAAGAATGTACATAATCTCTGCCGAGGAGTCCCAAGATGCTAATGCTATTAATCCGAAGGATGAAGTTGAGAAAATACTGGAAACTCATAGTAACAGTTAGTATGTCCAAAACTTGGAAAGTTTATAAACAGAATTTTATGTCCAGAAACCTGATACTGTATAGTCAGTTGAAAAGGCTAAAGGAAAAAAATGTTTTGGTAAGCAGTTACATAAGATTTGACATTTACTAACTGCCTGAGTGAAACAGATTCCATAATTAGAATTTTTTTTTAAAACAACCTTTCCCTCGTATCCACATTAGTCAGAACAGAAGCTTGAAGGGTATGAATATAAGCCCAAATTCTCCCAGAGTGCACTTTAAAGGAAGGAGCGAAGGTCATGCACTTACATACACGCGCCCCGGGCCTCCTCTGCAGATGCCCTGCTCCTGAACCGATCTTACTCAATGGGAATGAGGAGAGGCAGACACATCAGGTGAGAGAGCTCATATTGCAGTGATTGTTTTAACATGTTGCCAAAGCTTATGAAACTCCTTGCCTCCTCTGTCCAGGCAGTGCTGGGATAGGACTTGTCTCTATTACTCTGCTGTCCCCAAGGCCTGAAATTTCCTTAGCAGGTTTTGCAAAAGTACCTGATTTTTATATAGTAGATGCATTCTGAAAACTTATCAATAAACCTATTATTTCATACCAAAAATGCATATAATATTCCCAAAATACCAAAAATGCATATAATATTCCCAAAGAACAATTTAAGTAAAATGATAGATACAAATTAATATAATTACTTAATTTATCAGTTCATCTGCTGGAACTTTTGCCATCTTGGATATTTTTAAAGTGGGAAGTAAACCATTACTTTACTCCATTCCTCCATTCCTGTGTAGGAATAGAAATGCAAACCAAAGTTTTCTATGGCCTTTTTATTCTGTAGCTAAAAACTCATTGCTTGCAGAATGTGCTAGCACTCATTGTGCTAGGATGATCCAGTCCCACTGAGCACTGAATTGGAGGTCATAAACCAAGCTTTGAATCCTGACTTTCCTTCTGTGTCCTGAGCAAGTAACCAATCCCCTGAGTCTCAGGATGTTAATCTGTGGAAGAAAGGAGTTGGATTGAATGTGCATGAAGCTTAGCTCTGAAGTTAGAGTTTGTACTAAATGAAGAGACGTCGAAAACAGAGTATTTTTAAGAACTTTGGGATGCATCGTTGAGATTGGCGACCCCATTAAGAGGAATTATTTCTTTTTTTTTAAATGTGTCATGTAAGAAATTATAAATGAAAAAACCCATCCCTCTTATACCCATCTTCCTCATTCTACTTCTTAAATCTGACAAATGTAGATAGCTCGAAGTATGGTTTTTCTTTATTTTTAATACCAAAGGTGGTCGCATATGGATACTGAAAAAAAATTTTAAACATCTTGAAAAAAGAAGTAAACAGCAAACATCAGGGCTTCTTCTGCACTTCTTCAAAACCTGAGCAGATGCATATATACTGTGTTTAATCCTGGAAAGGATTTTGAAGCAGAAATTGATTTCTAATTGTTGTTACCATCTGGCATTCTAATGATAGGATTTGATTAAGTACTGAGCCTACATCACCAGGATCTGGTATCTACACATTTGTAAGTACAGACCTCTGTCTTAGTTACCTTTCTAGAGCCAATGGTTTGCGAGAGCAAATTTAATACAGGACCTTTATAAGTTACGACATTCACCCATCAGCCAAATGCAGGAAGAGTGCTGAATGTCTAGCTATGCATTGGAGACCCAAAATATCCAATCAAGGGCTGGGAGCCCACGGCTCTGGCCTGTGTACATCCATGTCTGCAGATGATGGCTGAAGACGTCTTTATTGGAACCAGGCTATGATGCTCACAGCAGAGATGAAGACCAGAGTTCCCCCAAAGCAATAATAGCCATCCTCAAGGACAGCAAGACCCCGAACTCCTTCTTTGATGAGAACAGCCAAATCCCCTTCAGTAGAACCAGCTGCAACAGAGCTTCTCCTGGGAAACAGCCCACAACTATCTTCTGCTCTAGTTCTCCTTTATGTTACATTGTGCAACATCCTCAGGTGGATCCTCTATGCTCAGAACCGCACCAATTCAGTCCAGCTGGGCGTTCCAGCTCAAGTTGACCATAATAATAAATCCACCACAAGGTCATAATGCTCAGGGGCTGCTGTGGACACACCCAGAGGGCTGATCGTACCACAGGCTTGAGACATGGCTGTCCACACAAACCACAGTAGCTGTTTTGATATAATAGAAACAACTTTGAGATACTATTCAAAACTTCTTTAATATCCGCTACTAAGTGACTGTGTACAAAAGAATTCTAAATTATTTTGAACACAAATACTTAATTTTGCTGATGTAATTTACTAATAACTTTGAAAAGAAAAACTTTCAGGCGATTTCAACACACTATGACTTTATAATAGTTTGCTGTTCAGTCAGGCAGAATTTAATTTTTTATCATTTCCAAGCAGCTAGACACCTTAGCCTTTTTAGAAAATTAATCTTGCTTAGAGTCAAATTTATTTTTGTAGGTTCAAAACCTTCTCTTCATTGACAATATTATTATACCCATAAAATATAATACTGAATTCAGTTTACAAAGAACCCCTTTTCCTTGGAATTAGTCACATATCTTTACCACTGGAAGTTCACAGAGCCTTTCCTCATGTGTGACAAATGGATCTCTAGTACACCTTTCTCTTCACGCATTATATTTCCATTCCCTACACCACACCCTTCCCCATAGCACTGCTTTTATCTCTGTACCTGCTGCTCATCTTTTTTCTCTCCTTTCTCCACAGTATTTTGGGAAACTGCTGCTGAATGACATGCTATCACAGGAGAAGATAGAGTAACAGTAATCAGGTGGGATTTCGGTATCCAAGATCAAATTCCCATCTCCCTCTGATTTTATCCTAGGCTTGGCACTGACCAGCTGATACCTATTTTAAGACAGCATTTCTTAATTGTGATGATGCCTTTGAAGTTCACGATCCTCATAAGGCACACAGTAAAGGATCATAGACTTGCATTTTGATTTGCTAATAAGAGGCAGGAAAAAGGAAAGGAGGGAGGAAATAAAAAGAAAGGAAGAAAGGATAGGAGAAAAGAAAGGATGAGAAGGGAAGAAGAAGAAAATGCAGAAACATTAGAATTTTGAGAAAAAAACGAAGATGGCTGTGAGCTCCTGGTACAGGGACTTTTAAAAGTATGAAAACTTCTTGAAATACGTAAAAACATTTCTGCAATTTGTGAACAAGTACAGAGACAAGATTATATTCTCTCTTGATGAGTTTTTCATTAAATTACGATGTCCACTAAGTGTTGAGATAAATACCATCATGGTAAGGTAGAAAATTCAGGAGTAAAAGTCCAAATGAAGCAGGGGAAGATATTGGACATGAAATAATTTCCATCTACTTGCGCACACGGGCACCCCGAATGCCTCTTCATTCATGATCGTTCAAACAACAGTGAATTGCTTTTGAGAAATCCATGCACACACAAAAACTTCATCTTTGCATTAGAAAAGATACTTTTACATGAAATTTCAGATCACATGAAAATTTCATTGTGACTTCTCACAAGTCATGTGACTTGTTTGTCCTTGGTGTGAGAAGATTACAAGCTTCTTTAACCCTTTCATGTCTGGGAGGATGCCGCAATCCACGTTCACTTTGGACTGAACAAAGGAAAGGAAAAGACACCTGTATGGTGTGGGGATTATTTTTCCCATGTTGCATGAATTTAGAACTTCAATAAGTGAAGCAATATGGAGTTACAGAGTTCATTCTAGAAATGTGGCTTAAATCTAGAAGGAATTTTCACTAATCGTGGAGGAAGATCTCTCAATTTTTTTTTTTTTTCTTTTTAGTGCCGGGGACCGAACTCAAGGCCTTGTGCTCGCTAGGAAAATGCACTGCACTTGAGCTAAATCCCCAACCTGCTCTCAGTTTTGCAAATAAAGTAATTGTAGCGCCAAACTGTTAAAGGTTCATCTTAAAAACCACACATACAGTGACTGATAGAGCCCCTTATGAAAACACAGGACAAATGATTTTTAGTCATTTGGTTTTTGCTCCTACAAGGACATTCAGTATGTTTTTCACAAAGTCTTGATTTGATCACAGCTGCCTTGCTTTTGTCTGATTTATGTCACGATATTGGAAGGAAAAGATTTTATTTTTTAAAAAAAAAACCTTTTGCTAATTCTTTTTGTGTTCAAATTACTTGAAAATGTGATGTTTGCCTTATTCAATTCCTTTAACCATGTCTTGTTCTCTGCCAAAGCCATCATCTCCCAAAGGGATTGATCTGTCTGCAATTCTGCCAAAATCCTCTAGCATGGAAGCCTCTCCCCTCCAGGGAACCAACAGCTTCCTGACACCCAGCAAGGCCATTGTGCTATCATCAAGAGCTGGAGAGAGCTCTTATTCCGCATGCACAAAGCCTCAGCCATACTACTTGGAACAAAGTATGGGAAAACCTCTATAGGTGAGAATTCAGGTTTTTTAAGAAAATGATACCCATTTTACAATTTTGACCAAAGCTCAAACATAACTCAATATAAGTTGGGCTAAAGTATCTTCTGAATGATTGGATTTATACTCATTCCCTCTCCTTCAGGTTTGAGGCATTATTCTCAGACCACATTATCATGCTTTATTTCTCTTTTGTGAAGAGTCGTTTTCCCAAGGACTCCAAATCTGCATGCAGATAGATAGTCCATCATCTAGCTATGCCCAGGTTTGTCCAAAGGCTGGTGTAAAATCAGCTCATTTTCAAGCATACTTTGCTTCTGTCTGGTAGAATTGCTGTAAGTGAATACCTTTGGCTCATGATTAAAAGCAAAAATATTATTCTCTTATAGTTATGGAGGCCAGAAGTATGAGAGTAAGTTGTCATCCTGTTTCGTTCTGGTGGGATCTCTGTTCCTGGCTTGCAGATGTCCAGCTCCTCGCCATTTTCTCACAGGACTTTTCTTTTTTGGAAAGCAAGAGATCTCCGATGTCTGTTCCTCTTCTTATAAAGATACCAGTCCTGTCGAGTCATCCTTATGACTTCGGTTAGTCCTGAAGGTCTTATCTCAAAATACGTTGCAGGTTAGGGCTTCAACAGATGGAATTTGGAGTTATCAAATTCAGTCTATTGCAGCCCCTCATTACACACAGATTGTAATTGGCAAGAGACAAAAGAGAGGAGAACTAGGTAGGGAGAAGGGGGAAAAGAAGGAAGGGAAAAAGAAAAGAAAGGAGAAAGGGAAAAATAGAAAAAGGTAAATAAACCTGCAGTAAATAGGAAGCAGGGGAATGGAAGGGAGGGGAGGGGAAGGGGGTAAAACCAAGATATATCATGTACAAGTACAAATTAACTATGATGAATGTGATCCCTGTGTATACAATGTACCAATACATGTTCTTGGTAAATAAAATTAAATTTTTAAAAAAAGAGACAAATAGGAACCAAGCATTTTGAGACCACATAAAGTATTCCAAAGCAGATCATAGTATCTGAATTGTGTTAAATGCTGCAATAAGAGAAAAGCAAATGAAAATTTTATAATTTGGTCTGTAGAAAAAATAATTCAAGAACCTTTAAGTTACACTAGACAGTCCAACTGAGAGTTTATTGAAAAACAACCTTACTGATTCGAAGTAAAATGATAAAATATCTGTGAATAAGCTGGATTTTGTATCCAACTTGGAATGAAATTTTTCTGCCTGTATGGTTTGTATATCAAGATGTTTCAGATTGTAATGAGATTATATGAAAGTCTGAACAATTACATGATGTTTTCATTCATTTCCACTAGAAGTATTAAATTAGTCAAAGGAACTCTGGAGATGATTTTCCAAGCCAAAAAGTAAATGACTCCATCCAACATTAGGCTTCTACAGGTAACAAAGAATCAAAGCCACAACTATTGATTTTGCAGAGCAGTCTCTTAATTCTGTGGTTGCTGGTTACAAAATTGGCAAACATGTTAAATTTTAAAATAGTCATTGATTCATAACGAAACCTCAGTAAGTAATTTCCATAAATTTTGGCAGTTTCAAATGTCAAATCCTCTTTCTAACCAGAATTAAAGCATCCAAAAACTCAGACTCATTTGCAAACTGCAACAGAAATTTCTGAGAAGGGCTAAACTTGAGGAACTGTTAGCATTCATTCAAGTATTCAGAATCTGAATGTCTGAATTTATCAGAATCTGATTATATCATAATGTAATGCATTTTGGAGTTCAATCACGCTTTTTGTCAAATTAGGTCATGAAAATTTGTACTTTAAATGCATCAATTCTATCTCTTTACATTTTAATATATAGAGGCCAAGAAAAACGGAAGGCTAGCTAGCAAGGATCAAGATAAATATTTCAAAAGTAAGTTCAGTTTTGACTAAATAAAAATGTTCTTTTAAAAAAAGAAAAAGGAAATAAATGCAATTTTTAAAAAATCATCTGAGTATCAGTGATACCAAATTAAAAATAAAATTTGTATTTAAATTTCTGAATTTTGTATTCAAAGATTTCTCATATAATTTGGTACACATTCATTTTTAATAAAATGCACTTTGCCCTATAAACCACAGGGATTCATTTTAAATTAGAAGTCTTCAAATATCAACTCTGAAAAAATTCCTATTGAATTTTTAAAAGCAACATAACCTCGGAAGGGTCACCAAGCAATGCACGATGTTCCTGTACTTCGAACTAAACAAAGAGGCAGAACTAGGTCCCTGATACGTAGTTTGCTTGTATAGCTGGATGTAGCTATCATGCCACTATTGGAAAAAAATCGCTGTATCTTGGAAATAGTGATCTTGGGAATTATCATTCATTTTGAGCATATTTGAGCTTCCTTTTTTTTTTATCACATCCAACCTCAAAGGAAAATACATTTATAAAGATCTATTGAAACACAGTGTAACTTTTCTGAAAAACAACAAATGAAAGGCTCAGTCAATGTGCTTCAAAGTGTAGTTTGTTGAAAATGTTTAAAGGTTAGAATATAGAATTTTAAGAGCATGGAGGAGAGAAGGTAATAATTTAAAAGTAAAACTATAAAAATATCCAGACTAAAATGTTTGTGTACAAATAATTTGAAAAAAAATAGAAAATTTATAAGTGGAGTATATTGCAAACCCCAAGAACCCTTTAATAATATCAACAGGACTCAAATTTCAAGTGATGCTTTCATTTTAGTATCGCCATATAATACTCTTCGGTAATGACTCACTCTGCACATATTGGGGAAATGAACTGGTCTTGAGATAAATCACTTATCCACACGAATTTTGATTAGATAATCGTGGAAACTAACAAAGTACATTTCAAAGGTTGAAGGTAACCAGCTTACACACAATTGTAAGCAACCTTATCATTTTAGAAAAGTACCTGTGTATACTGTTGGCAGGATTCTAAACTATTTTCAAATAAATCCCATTTAAAGATGTTATTTGATCAACATGAAATGTGAAAAATGAATGAATTGACCAAAATCAGCTGTTCTAATGAAGCCTATTTGAAAGAGCAGTTTGAATCCTGACTCTCCTCACCATCTTTAGGACCACTTCACCTCTCTAAACCTCATTTATAGTCAGATCGATGTTTACATAAAGATTCAACGCAACAGTATATAGGCAGGCCACATACCAGATTTTGTATGTAAATGATGCTTAATTAATATTTGTTTGATATTGCATTTATTGTGCATAGATAGATAGCTATTTCAGCTTATATTTTAGAATTAGGTATAAGGAGGTAACCTATTTCATTTTTCCCATTATTGTTTACTCCTTTGCAGAAGCATTGATTTCATTACTCAAATTCCATAAGACTTCTCCTTTTAGAATCAGCCCCTGCATGCTTTTGGTAGGTACAGGTTAGAATGAAAAAGCAAGCAAAAAAAAAAAAAATCGTAAATTCTAAATTTGGGGAGCAAATCTTATTTTGCAATCTAAAAGATATAAGTCTATAAAATAATATGAAGAATTCATTTAAAAATATCTATTACACACCTTGCTAGTTCTGGAAACTCAGAGATTGGTGGTTGCCTTACAGGATGTTATGATTTGCATCTAAATGTTCCCCCAAAGCCTCATGTGGTAAGAGGTAGCTGGATCTAGAGTGTGTGATTTCTAAATTAGTCTGCTGATTGGTTTGGCATGGTTCTGCCGGGATCAAGGATGTGACACTGGGATTAAGGGTATTAGGATTAAGGGTGGGAGTACTGCCCACCCTAAAACTAGGTAGCCTGGATAAAATGTAAAATACAGGAAGAAGCTGGTTAGCCCCCTTGCTTGCATTCCTTGCTTACCTGTCTGCCTTCTGCCTGTCTGCCATGCCACCCTGCCTTAGATCCAGCAGACTGTGGACTGAAACCTCTACAAACTGTGAGCTAAGCAAATCTTTCTTCCCCTAACTTTGGGAGTTGAGTATTTTGTCCCAGCAATAAGAGAAAAGTAACTAAAACACAGGGTATGTCACCATACAAATGAGAAGCTACATATCTCAGCATGCCTTGCAGCTGGTGTGATGCGAAATGGGATGCTAGATAAAATGACCTTGATTTTTTTGAAGAGAGTTAATTTAGTTGGCGCTAACACAGTTGAAATGCTTTCTGCAGCATATGGAGTCATATGGCAACCACGAAGATGTCTAACATGTTGGAATAGAAGCAGAATTTTAAGGAAACAATTCCTTACATTTTAAGCTAAAAAAATTATCATGATCTATCAGTTATTTTATCTAATGTCTCTTTTTCAAAAATAAAAATTCTGTAGAATATACATGTTTATGGTGGAAAAATTCAGATATGTGTGTGTGAAAATTAAAGTAGCTTGTAATTATACTATCCAAACATAATCATTTTATACAAAAATGAGACACCATGACTTATACAGATTTGTATCTTGCATTTGGAGCTCAATTTTTATGTACATATTTTTACAATGTTTCAATTTTGTGTAATATATAATATTATAGCTGAACGAAACTTTCTTTTAGGATTCTCTTGTGTTTGGGGCTTTATTCAATTGACTTATTAATTTTAACCTTGGTACAATAATTATCATCTGTATTTGTTTATATATTGTTGTCCAGAGCCCTATATCCTTATGATAGTTCCTATTTGTAGAATCTATGGTTTAAAAGTATCACTATTTTAGGATTCTTCATATATGATTCTAATAATGCCCTCAGAAAGTTGGTGGCATTTTTTACCCTCATTCTATTTGAGAGAGCTTTAAGTTTCTTTACAACTTGACTAATATCTTTTATAAAGTCTTAGCTAATTTGTGAATCAAAAGATATCTAAATTGTTTTCATTTACAATGAAACCTCTACAAACTGTGAGCTAAGCAACTTTTGGTCACTAGTTAGACAGAGTGTGCCCTTAAGCCTTGACAATCATTTATCTGTGACAAACCTATTTAAGGCCTCTGTCAGTGTTTATTGAATTGCTTCACTTATCAGATTCTCTAACTTTTCAGTACCAGGGACTGAACCCGGGGCCTTTGCACTGAGCTGCCTTCTCAGCCCTTTCTGCTTCTTTTGTTTTGCTTTTTGTTATTTTGAGACAGTATCTCAAAGTCACTTAGTTGCCACACTAGCCTCAAGCTTGTGATGCCCTCCATGGGCTCCATGGAGTGTCGGGATTCCAGGCGTGCAGCACCATGCCCAGCCAGACCTTTTAGTAGAATGCTACTTAAACTTTTATTTTTTCACTTGTTCACACTTTTTATTTTCTATTTGCCTGCTTACGTAGTTGATATTTTTTCTATAGGAAAAATGTTATGGTATTGCATAATCAAATAACTTTTTAAAATTTATTTTTTTCACTACATCCATAGTCAATTTCCTTTTAAAAGTATTACTGTTTCATTCTGCCAAGGGCAGTAGTCACATGATACTTCTGAATTATTAAATGATGGAGAAAATGACGTCATTAATCACAGAAAACCGTCTACAGGGCATCGGAAATTTGAACCTGAGAAATGAACTGTGCGTGTGCTGTCTCTGGTCCCTGTGGGAGGACGTGTTCTATATGGCAAGTGCTTCATCCCCTGTTCTCCTTCTGTGGTTTTACAAGAATAGCTTTTGATTTATAGGGCAGACAAGTGGAGATGCTCCTTTGGATTGGAGCACCACTGATATTTTGCTGAACATTCTTCAATCCTAGGGGAGGAATTTCCTAGGTTAGTAGGATACCCAGTATGGGGAAATAAAACTATGCAGAGGAGAAAATAAACTTACAAATCATCTATGATATAAATCATTAAACATTTAATCTTAGAAAAAATATATTACAAAACAACTAGTGGTACTTTAATTATAGTATTTACAAAATTAAAAACCAACAGGACTTACTGTGGTGTGTGATTTGATATGTTTGCCCAAATCATTTAGTTAATTTCTCTACCAGTTGTATGGTGTAGAACGTATATTCTTGTTTTGTGTATCTTTAACTATGCATTATGCTCTTATGGTATCATTTCCTTCCTAATTCATTTCATTTTTATTCATCTTTTAAAACATCATTTCATCAGCATCATGATATTTTAGCTTTAACTATGTTTAATTTTATTATGCTCTGTATAACCACAGCAAATATTCCTCACTTACTATCCTTGGCCTCATTTTATTAGGCCTGCCACCTCACATCTTCCTTATCTGATATTTTCTGAAAATTTTAACATCCAAAAAATGTGTAAGTTTGGAGAAAGAGAAGAATGTTAGTCTGGTCACTTCAAAATTAGCATCAATGGCTTGGGGATTTAGCTCAAGTGGTAGAGCGCTTGCCTAGCAAGCACAAGGCCCTGAGTTCGATCCCAGTACCCAAAAAGGAAAAAAAAAAAAGTGTCAATACAAAAGAGGGTGGCTGCCTAATTTCCCTGGCGATCTCTCAAACCAGCTGGCACACTACAGAATTATACTGCATCTTTCTGTTTTATTCAGGTCTGCCTGACTGCTTTATTTCAGAAGACAAAAATCTGGTATACTACCAGGTTTTTCTAATTTATTTCCATCCTCTAACTTTTATAAGTTCCTCCAGATGCTGTCTAGAATCAGTCTACCATCAGTTTTTAGTGGTCATCATAAGAATTTTACTATAAATTTGAAGAAGTGAGGGACTTTTAGCCAGCCAGGTGTCATTTCATCCCCAAGTCCCAGGCCTCTTAAAATTATAATATTTACATAATGCAATTGTTGAAGGAAGTCACATCTCATACTGCATCTTCTCTATTGTTAATGAGACGTTAGTGAAAAATGTGGCTTAGTTGAAAACGAGCTTTATAATGCACTGTCCATATAGGAAGAGCCTCCAAGAATGCTCACAGAATTGATTCCAGAACTTCTTGGTCACTAACCAGGTAACTTAAAGAATCCTGGTGAAGATGTTTTCTCTGAAGGAAAATATAAAATTGCTGCTTCATCATCTAATGGAATTGAGATATAAAATCTCATAAAAATATAAAATACATTTTTATAGTTGATAAAAATATAAAATCTTTTTGTTAAAGTTAAAAAAAGGAATATAGGGCAAGAGGAGCTTCAGAAGGAATATAGACTGGCTCTCGCTGCAGGAAATGTTGGCAGTTTGGTTCTGTGTAGAACCGCACATGCCCTTTAACATTAATTTTGGTAATAGGATGTATGCTCTACTTAATTTGCATTGTCCAGATTTAGAGACATTAAACTTAATTCTTCTTAGACTCTGTTAAACTTTGTGTGGCTTAAAGACTGAAATCTTTAAGACTGAAACAGAAAGCTCTTATAAGTAATCAAAACTCATTGGTAGCTGATTAATCTAAAAATACAAATGAAGATCATTAAGCATGAAAGAATCATACTTTAAATATACTTTTATTTTACATATACATGTACATTCAGTAGGTTTTGTTAAAGGAATGAGAACTCATCTGGAGTTGGATATTTGCTTTCTGCCAATATGATACCTATATTTCTTTTAAAGTTTTATTTCTTTAAAGTATATAGAGAAATTAAAGTCACTTGCAAAAAAAGAAAAAACCTGAAAAACCTGTTGTATATGCCCAGATGTTTGCTAGTTGGCTATTGAAGACCTAATTTGACAGATTGGACAATTTTTTTTTTTACTCTATCACTAAGCCTTTTCAAAACACATTCATTCTTTTAGTGCTCATAGTAATTTTTCCATATTTTCTTTTCAGTGGCAATACTGAATATGAAAAGAGCATTTGAATAAATTTGCATTCATGTGTTTCACTTAATAACTTACAATATCACAATGAGCACTGTTTGGCTTATATGATTCCATAAGTTTGAAAAAAAATCTTTTTTTGGGTGCTTAGAGACACATGTTGTCAAAAGTTTCTGAACTGTGGACTATATTGTTTCATAAAGTTATTCTCACACTTTCCAATAAAAGAGTCCCTAGGTATATAAATCCAAACAAAAAGATCAATTAAAATGTTCGCAAATAGAAACATTAAGCTAATAGTGTAAGTTTAAAAGTGCTAGTGGTCTTTATTTTTTAATATTATGTAGCCTTTCACTGACTGCTGTTCTCAGGATGTGCTCAAGATGAACATCTTCACCTTCTCTGAAACTTTTAATCTTGAAATCTGTTTTCCATTTCTGGTGCCCACACTCTTCTACTTCAACCCCTAAGTGGCAGCTTTGGGAACCTTCACTATTATGTGCCTGGTTAGAAGCTATAAATGGACCTCGGTGGTGGAGTACTTGCTTAGCAAGCACAAGGTCTTGATCCCCGCAGATCGCAGAAAGCCAGGCCATTCTCAAGCTACCCTGCTTTTCAGTCTTTGACCCTAAACTAAAATGCTGCTGTCCCGAACTCTTGAGGAGCCAACAGTTAAGAAACCTGCCTCGCCTCAAAGAGCAAAAACCTTCCTTACACTCTGCCTTAAACCAGGTGAAGACAAAAGGCTTGACCTTGGAAGTGGCCAGAAAAGAAGTGATTTGACCATTATTCTTGCAGCTAAATTTTAGAGAAAAAATTAATTTTTGTCTACTGAGCCTCTGTCACGGAAATAGCCATGACGTACGCAGAGCATTTTTAATGAAAGGTGCTGTCATATCGGTGTCATGTCGGAGATAATAGCTACTTCCAGTTGAAAGTAATACTGAGTTAAGACTCTAATCAGAATTGTGTTGGTTTTTCAAAATTTAATATGAAAGGGGTAAATCAATTCTCATGTTTTTAAATGATATGGAACAATATTCAATCCTGGTAAGTTTCATCTAGGTAAGGTTGTTTCTATTTTTAAAATCACATACTCTTGATATTGTAATAATTACATTAGGTGCCTTGCAGCTATTTTCTTTAATTTTTTTAAATCTTAACAACTTTATGATCATCTGCCTATTCCAAGATTTAGAGAATGCTGGTTATTTCGCTTTTCTGAGTTTTAGTTTTTGAAGGTACCGATTGTGCCCACTTCTAGGATTGTAGTAAAAATTCAAAGTAGAGGCCACAGAAATGAAAGTTGCCCTTAGTAATAAGGAAGTTTTTCGTGGAAGGCACACAATCTTTTATGGCCTTCCTAAAGAAAGTAAATTTTGAAGCAGAGAATACACCTGAATTTAAATTGTGAGGAGAACTTGGTGGGAATAGGCTAGCAGTTAGATTAGGCCTGGGGTTTCGTGTCAAGCAGCCAAGTCAAATGGTCTTCAGAACATTCTCCTTTAAAAGCTTAAGAGAAATACAAGGAGCTTCTATACCTCAGAAGTAGATGCCACAGTTGCTATTTTTGTGTACATATTTTAGCTGCCCTGAGTGTAAAATTACTCTAAAACCAGGATGATGAAGCAGTATATTGCTCAAAAAGCCTTTTTTTCTTCTAATTACTTAAGGTCCACCTCAAGAGCCTGCCAAATCTTGAGTAATTATGTAGGAGATCTAATCTTCCTCTCATGCCATTATAAATCATAGAAAACAATGTTCCTTTTCAGCCCCACAGAGTTTTGACTGCAAAATACACAAAGAACATTTCAAGGGTCACATACCACCAAATGAAATTATAATGGTGCTCATACAAGTGAACAAAGGAAAACAAAACCAAGTTGTTTGTAGAGAGATAGTCTACAAACCAAGAACGGACACACACAGGTGGCTGCCTGGGAAGTAGCACACTGCAAAAACTACTGAAGCTGAAAGAAAGGCACAATTTGCCACGATGCAACTCCTGTCATCTGCCACTGGACAACAAAACAGCAATGTTACAAAGTTGCATCTGGCCACAAATCTCTCAACTCTTTCCCTGTGAGGGAGGCAGGCATACCTTTATCAGGATGACAAGGTGGCCAATTGGTGGCTGTGGAAAAATTGGAAGATTTCCAAACAGCAAAATGCTCACATATTAAAGTCAGTGAGAGAGCAGAGCTGAGAGGGTGAGAATTATCTCTTTGTGGAGGAGACAGATGACAACACAGCCATTTTGGAGATGCTGGAGTCTAAATAAGCCCAGGCTGCTGCAGGTCAAAAGTCATGAGAAAACCCAAAATTATTTATCCCAGGCTTGACAGTCCAAAGTTACACCCAGAAAAATTTGGGGCCAATTTTCTGTAAAGAGAAAATTTAATCTAATCATTTAGAGACTGGTTGCTCACATTTGGAAATTCTGGGACTTGCCGTTTTCATTCCTTTCCACTCTGGACATTTTCCACTTTCACTAATATGATGATATTCCTATGTCATAGTTCTTACCTTTCATTTTGAAACCTGTTATGTTTTCTTAAAATTGTTGCAGTTTGAGTTCATAGAAAAATGTCTTCCATTTTGCCATAAAATACACTACACCAGGTAAACAATTATCATATATTTAGAGTAGAATCCCCTCCTCTCTACTGTAACATCTCAACATATTTTCTGTAGCCATCAACTGAGGAATAACTATATATATGCTGTTCACACTATCTTTAGATATTATCATTTTTAAAAATGCAACCGAGGTGAACTGACTAACGAGTGCTCTAAATAAATAACTGACTCTGAGCAAGAAATAATGGAAGGAAAATTCTTCCAGGTATGTTGAGATGGTATTCATTTCAAAGCATCCAAATTTTAGGAGTTTATTAGGGCAGAAAAGAAAGATGTAATTCAAGTATTATAAAAATGTATCTTTTTCCTCAATGACTTTTACATTTTCTGTCAGATATTGTTTTTCAGAACATTCATGACAGTGTCAAGCTTTTCCTTAGCTATTTATTTCAGAAGAATTCAAAGTTTAATGTATCAGGGGGCTTGGATGTATCTGTATGTGTGTCTTCCTACCTATATAGCAAGGAGAGAAGACTTGAAAAATGGAGTCGTTTTGTAAAATATTGACTGCTTGTTATCTGCTATATTGTTTTATTGCTCACATATACTATTTTTATCTCCAATACACTATGTGAGGTGGACAATGTTAACTTCTTTTTACAAATAAGGAAAATGAATCATGGAAAGGTTAAACAAATTTCCTTAAACTATAGGGCTAATGAATAATATTAGAGCTGGGAATTGAACCCAGTATGCCTGGCTTCAGAGTTTTCTCTCTTAACTACCTAATAAATGTTAAAAAAAAAAATTACGTTCTTTTGAGTTCTTTAAATGCAGACCCAAATTTCTAAGCCAGATACTGCTTGTACATTATATTGATTTCTAAATTTATTACAAAATTGGGGGGTGAGCATTTGTAGGTTGTGAATGTTGATTTTATGTGATCTCTTATATTTATCCTGAAGAGACAAGATATACTTTAAAGCAAAAATTAGAAACAGAAATAAACATTAAAAGACCATAAACTATTGGGAATTTGGCTCAGTGGTAGAGTGCTTGCCTAGCAAGTGCATGCCCTGAATTCGATCCCCAGCACAAAAAAATAAAAAATAAAAAATAAATAAACTGAGCACATAATATAAACACAATGACTAAATGAAAAAGAGGGTTGTGGCAGACATGTTTTCCAAAGATGACCAAAGTAACATTGTTCATCTCGCACACTACAGCATGAGTATATGTTTTGTAATTGCCCCAAAATAGCGCCTTCCTCTTGCATCGAAGTGGGCTATGACTGGCCCTACCAAGAAAGCAGTGTGGCGTGCAGCCCCAAACAGTGCCGGGCTGCTCCCTTTTACAGCTCTGCAACAAGGAGAAACCACATGTGGACGTTCTGGCTAATGTTCCCTGCTGAACTCAGCTTTCAAGTCACCCCAACCCAGGTGTCAAACATATGCAGGAAGCAGCCTCCTCAAGAGGAGGCCAAATCACTATCACTCAAATCAGCCTCAGCATATCACAGGGCAGTGACAAGACATCTTTCCATCCCCTGTCTGAATGTGTGAGTCTTTTATCACAGGATCTATGGAGGTCTATGGAGAAAATGAAACCACCGTTCCTTTCTTTTTTGCAAAAAGTCTGAGGTGATTTGTTTATGTAGCAATGGCAAATTAAATGTAATTGCATACCTAGAGACAAAACACTGCCAAAATCAAAATCAGGTGGAATTTGTTTTAAAGATTATGTGTCAGGTGTCCCAAAAAAACCTTGGAGCAGGCTGAAAATAACACCCCTCATCCCCGGAACTTAGGACTATTACTTGATTAAAGTTCCCTACAGATAAAATTAAATTAGGGACTTAAATGGGGGTTTGAGATAGATTATTTCGAATTATCCAAGAGGATTCTTAATGCCATTACAAATGTCCTAGTAAGAGAAAGAGATGGAGATTTGATACACAACAAAAGAAAGTAATATGGAAACAGAGGCAGAGCTTGGAGCCACGCAACCATCAGAAACTGGGAGAGGCAAAGGGTGGATTCTCTACTCAAGTTTTTGGAGGAAGCGTCTTGATTTTGCCCTATGAAACTGATTTTAGACTTTACTTCCAGAACTATAAGAGAAATTATTCCTGCTATTTTCAGCTACACAGCATAGAGTAATGTGTTATATCAGCCAAAAAATAATAGAACCTTCTAAAACAGTGAAGGTTTTAAAGAGATTGAGGAAAGGAGACTCACACGTGTCATGGTGGAAAGCTTGACAACGCAGCTACCCACAGTAACGTGGAAAGCGAGAAGTCGAATGAACTCAATTGCCTAGACAGGGAGTTTGGGGAAGAGAAACCCAGGAACACATGCCTTTTTCTAGGTGGCTGTGGTGGCACATAAGAGCAGAAAGAGATTATCTAAACAGTAAGATATTAATTCTCAAGAAGGGTTATAGAGGGTTTAGGCAAGTCTTTCCAGACAGAAAATATTTCTCAAATGAGAAATGGTCCCTGGTTCAAATATTACAGCCAGAGTGCAGAAAAACATTGTCTTAGCATCAAGATAAAACATGAGGTGTAAGTGCAACATCCAAGATCTCAGAAAGACTTATGTACACATTCAGAAAGAAAAAAGCTTTAAGCAGCCCTCAAGTTACATCTATGTTAAGGAAAAATGAGGGATTTTAAGGTTTTGAAAATGTTATTCCACAGAAGTCTCCTGAGGGACCCAAGGTGGAAATAAGCTTATCCTCATAGAATTTGTAGGTATAGGCTTTGTCGAAAATATTAGATTTATAGATCAACATACAGCAAACGCACAGTTTAAAAATATTATATGAGCTAGGATTAAAAGTGACAGTGACAGTATCAAATGAATAAAGGCTGGATCCCTTTTCTGCAAGCAAGATGCAGGACAAAAATCAAAAAAGCAAGAAATACAATTTTGTTCAGTCTTAATAGACCAGGGGAACTGCTTATGAAAAGGAGACTGACGTTAAGGTAGAGTGAAACCCCGAGATGATTCCAAGAGCCACAGAGAGCATCTATCAGGTTCTAGCTCTATGCCTGAGCCAAGGAACTCCCCACTGCATTTCACAATTGCTGGGAAACAGTGGTTGCACTTTTGAGTGGGAGTTCGACTGTTGCATGTTTGGTGTTTCGGGGACAGATAACCTCTCTCTTGCATTTAGAGGTCAGATCAAGAGAAATCACACTTGTGGAACTGCATTCAGGTTGTCTCATCTACATATCACTCAGTTTAGATGATGAGGTTTTGAACCTTGAGCTTAACATGAAGAAAAATAGGATAAGATTTTTGAGGGGTGTTGGAAGAGGACAATCTTCTTCGCACACACAGGTGTGATATAAACTGTTGTGGGCAGAGTGTGGATTGTAATGTATTGTATGTTCTAAAGATGATCACTAAGAATACCTATCCAAAATGCTTTTCTGTATTGGGGCTTGCTGCTTTACCATCAGGAATGGTAGTCTAGGGCTGAGGATTTAGCTCAGAGGATACAGTGCTTGCCTAGAAAGCACAAGACCCTGAGTTCAATCCCCGGCATAAAAAAAAAAAAAAGGTAGTCTATGTCCCCTTCATTTAAATCTCAGTGAACGTGTGATTCTTGAACCCAATGGAGTAGTAGAAGTGCTGCTCTGTTGTACTTTTACGCTAGATCATAAACACCTATCTGTTTTTACAGTCTGGTCATTTGTAACAATCACTCTTCACACAATCTCTGTTGGTGTATTTCCTCACAGGACCTAACCACTGTGCTGTGTGTGTCCTGTGCCAAAGGGACAGGCCAAGGCAGATACTGTCGTAAACAGTCCCAGATGAAACTGGTCTTTGAGTCACGTCACCTCAGATACAAGACTTTTGGGTGAAGAAGCCTCCAAATGATTTTAACCTTCAAATATTTGGATCACTCTCAGTCGAGGCCCCGGACAAAAGCTATCCCTGCCGTACCTTCTCCAATTCCTGACCCACAAAATCAGTGAGAGTGACACTGTTGCCTTAGTTGCACAAGTACTCAAAACAAGAATAAATCAAAGAGTACAAAAGTGAAGGACGAGGCAGCAAAAGAAATGATGGAGAAGTGAATAGACACCAGTACTGCAAACACTGCTGTTTCCGTGCCCAGAGCACTGCGGCAGTTAGGCTTTTCAAGGGACACAGAGCTGCTGGAAAGGGATAATGAGAACAGTGAGTGCTACGTAGATTATAAACAACTCCTGATGAATTAGGGCAAAGCCAAATCCAATACATGCGTAACAGCAGCATGGAGAGAGTGTGCTCATCAACACATTTTTGTGTGATTGTTAAGATGCCTGAGACAACACAAGTGTTTATTTGTGTGTGTGTGTGTGTGTGTGTGTGTGTGTGTGTGTGTGTGTGTGTGTTTAAGTTTGCCTGATTTGCCAAAATACCAGTGATGTTTGAAATATGGGGATTGGAGGCAGGAAGGAGGAGGGAGAGTGGAAAGGAATTTTAAATTATCAAAGAAAGTTTCAACCCAAGCCATTTTAATGAAAACAAGACTTTATAGCAAAGTTGCCAGATATTCATGGGATTCAAAGCATTTTTAATTCTTAACAGTGCACAAGACACTTTTTTTTTCCTGTAATACCTTGTTTCCTTCACAAATGCAGACATTTTACAGACAATATCATATTACCAGGTAAGCTTTTCCTTCTTTTATTGAAAACATGATCCATTTTTTCATACAGGAAATATTATGTTTTAGATCAAATTGAATCCTCTTTTAAAAGAAACGATGTTTTTAAAACTAAAGAGTGTCAGAATCATTTGATTTCATACAAGTCAACCTGTTCAAATAAAGGAGAATAAGCCTGCCAGGTGAAGAATTCTCTTCATACTAAAGAACAATAACAAACTGATCCAATTATCCAACTAGGCCACCAAGTTCACAATTAAGACTTGTGTGAAGAACAGTACTAGCATGTATAACTATGTGCGAATTCATTAACAATTAATTCAATGTATTGCTTCTCTATTGCTGCATAACAAGTTACAGGAATTTAGCAGCTGAAAAACAATACTCATGTATTCGTTTACCTTCCAATAGGTCAGAAGTCCAGAGGCTGATTCCTGTACTCAGAGTCTCCCAAGGCTGAATTCATGAAGCTCGACAGGCTGGATTTTTATCTGGACGTTCTAGGGAATCTGCTCCAAGCTCATTTGCATTGTTGGCAGACTTTGGTCCCTTGCTGTTGTAGGACCGAGTACCTGTTTTCTTGCTGGCTGTTGGAAAGGGGCCTCTAATAACAACCAGATGCTACTCCAAGTCTTGTCCCATCAACTACCATCTCATCGATGTGTCACTTCCCTCACATGGAGTTTTCACCCTTGCAGTGCCTCTCTACTTATTCCTCTGCAAAAAGCTGATGAAAAATTTTAAAAGACCCATGTCATTGGGTTAAGCCCTCCCAGATACTCTATTTTAATGTGAGCTAACATTTGCAAAATCCTTTTTGCCTTGTAGTATAACATAACCAAGGGAGGAACACCAATAGTAGAAGGTCATGGGACCATCTTAGACTTTGCCACACTGCTACAACTTCAAACAAAATCCATTACTCTACTTTTCTTCCTCCCAATTTAAATAGCCAATTTCAGCTCTTAGGAATGGAAAGTAGCCCGTTAACAGGGTCTACGTTTTACAGTCAGAAAGAGAACTTCAAGTTAAACTTCTGCCTCTGGCCACATCTATGACCACAGATGTACCCGTTCACCACACTGAATCACAAGTGCCACGTCTGGAAAAACTGGAAGAAACAGTACACATTCTGTAGGGTTCTGTGAGAATTGAATGAGGAAATAAATGTAACATTGTCTAGTGCTATTCTTTGTATGTACTAGACCCTCATAATCCTGATTGCCCTTTTATAAAATTGTAGCTGGGCTATAAACACAGGGTTTTACCTCTACCCCAATGCCTCATGTACTCAGCATGTTTTCTTTCAACAGTGTCCTTTCATTAATAGTCATTATGTTCCCACTTTTGTTTTCCTAACACTTAAATGAAGTCAGAGCAATAAACCACCAGTAGATGAATATTTAAATTTAATTATGAGTGTACCGATACTTACAAAGTCGAGCTACACTAGTTAATATTAATGTACATTTAATGTGAGAATTTAATATAGAGAAGAGAAAAAATAATAAATGTGGAAAATTCTATTTCAAATGTAATAACAGTAAAGTCTGGAAATGTCTACTCACTTTATTATAATTTTATTTTCCAGGACAGACTCTAGTATTAATCGTATTTCTCTCTATTAATTTGGAAAGTAAATTACTAATGCTTAGATTTTTCAAGGTTCAGAAAATTCCACTGAGGTAGGCACATTTATTTACTCATCTTACTGATGAAGTCTGAGACCAATTTAAGTAGCTTTGTCAGAGTCTTAACTAAGTTAACGGCAGGACTACACAGATTTTAGAATTATTGTCCCTTGCTGTGGACCAAGCCCCAAGTCCTGTGCCAGCCCAGGGGGCCATAATGCGACATCATGATATTCACGTGTCTTCCAAATGTTTCTGCCATCACAGGCATGGAGATAGCTTGATGAAATAACTGCAAATCAGATTCAAATAACAAGTTAACTCTGGTCAGAACTGCAACTTCTGTTAAGAACTAAGAACTGCTTACCGATCCAAAGTCCATCTATTATGGATTCAGCGATACCATGCTCCTGTGGTTATGTATTCCTATTCTTCCCCACAGAGCATCCTAGAAAAATTACCCTGTTTACAGTCAGTCCTCCATAATAACTGAAGGATGGACATGGAAAGTCACAGGCACTTGAAGGAAAATAGATGCTTCTGCGGTTTCCCTCCTGCCCCTCTGATATTGGAAAAAAAAACCAAAAAACAAAACAAAACTTAAAAAGAAAAATGTCTTGCTTGAGTGTCTTTTCTCCATATGAATAAGAGAGAAAAAAGCACCATTTATCCAGTAAATGGATCTCAAAGCATCAAATGTCAGAAACTACTACCAAAACAGTCACAGTAGAGCAAATCAGAAAAGTGGCCTTTGTATTGACTCATTCACAATGATTCCATAAATTTGGAAGCATATAGTTTGTTTCTATAGCTGGAGTTTGGAAAGGAAAAAAAAGGAAAAGAATTTTGGAAATATATTACAAAAGAGAACTCTCAAGTTTTATTCTTCAATTAAAGAAAAGTTTTTTAAACTGTTAGAAATACTCTAACTTTGGAAATATACGGGAATTTAATGATTAGATTTATAGTGTATGATTTTGAACTAGTTGTCAAGATGTCAATGTAAGTTATTTTCCTATTTGAATATTTTCTCAAAATTCCTTTTGATTCTGCTCTCATTCCTTTGAATTCAACAATGTATTTCCGGTGAAAGCACTCAGGCTACACAAAAGCTCTGTTGTGCTGCACACCATATTTCCATTGCCAAAATGCTAGTAATCTCAAGTACAGTCTCATAAGAACTTGTTTAATTAAAAAAAATGATAAATTTTATTAGCTCTTAAAATTAGTTTATATGGTAAGGACTTTAGGTACAAAGGATCTAATATGTATTTGTAAATAAGATTTTCCTAAAGGTCTACAGAGAAACATGGTTATTTTGTTCAGGCATAATACAGCTAGACTTCTTGTATTATCTCTCTTCCTCACCTTCAACAGTGTTGGCTCCACTCTCAGTTCAGTCTTGTATATCATCCAATACGTGTAATTCTGAGAAGTAACAAGCAAACAATTGTGCACTATTTTATTACTTCTTTTGTTTACCATTTGCCACTATATTTCAAATTAACCTCTATAAATACAGTAATTGTCCTCAAACACTACTCTGATTATATTATCTACCTAAATATTTGTAATGTTTTCACCCAGATGTTATCAGTATCTTCCTCTTAAATTTCAAAGTGCTACACACACACACACACAAATCCCAGTATGCTTTTCCACTGTCTTTGGTAAGTTTAGACCGGGAACTCTACTTTCCCTGAATATCTTTTCTCTTTTCCCAGCATTATACTTTCTTAGTCCCATTCTCAATTTCAGACAGCCACAGGAATAGAATAGGAATAGAATTGTAAATTCTCTTTAATTCTTTCATTAAGAGGTAATGTTGGTATTTGATATAATATTCTTGCACTTTTTAAAAGACATCACCAGTACATAATATCTCATGTCTATGTTTTCATTATCTGCTGTGTCATAGATATATGAGTAAATATTTATCTTTTCATTCATCATTCTCTGATTTTCTGAATTTGATTTTCATTCACTTTTGTGACTACATAGCACCCAACACTGAGTGTGAGATGCAATCATATAGAGCAATATACAGTCAGGAATATATTTTAGCCTTGCAAATTGTGTCTATTTACTACCATTGGAATTAAAAACAAGTTCACCAAAGTTTAAAAGCTTTTTAGTTAAATTTGCCATAACATTTTGATCCACAGAAAAACACGTGAGTAAACTTGTCATACAAATAACCAAATCATACATTTAATACCATATATTTATATTATCATATAAATTAACACTTAAATTAGAAAAGACTCTAGAAAGAAAAATGGTTCCAGAGAGAGGAAAGTTTCTCTAAAACAAATTTTTCATAATATCTTTAAAATGATCCATATGACAAAGAGAGGTTTGTGTAAGACATCAGGGGAGTGATTTTGAGTCCATAAGAATATCTCAAACTTGTATGAATAGGGGACCATGTTAGAGAAGGGCATGGGAATCTTTTGAACATGAAACCACTTAAGGGGATCTGTGGCCTCTGATCATGGTTTAAGACACTGATTTTGATTTCTAAATGAGTATACACAAAGAAGGATGTAACCAAAGACGGCTAGTATCCTCTTGTCTCAGACGTCACAGGCATGACTAAACTACTTTACAGCATGATTAATCTGAATGAGTTCCAGCTCAACTGGGAAATAGAAATAGGTTTTCCATAGCAAAGAAATTATATAGATGACAAATAAGTTGTTGTTTGCAATGATGGCCCCAGGAGATGCCATAATTGGAACGGGGATGTTTGAGTATGCAGATGAGTCATGTTCACCATGAAAAAATAACATAAATTTTCTTTCCTTTTCCTTAATTTTCCCTCAACCAAATCATCTCCTCAACCAAATTTTCTTCTATTTCAATTGTACAAAAACATTCACGTGTTGTGGACATGAAGAAGGCTGCGCAACTCGAAAAAGTATAACTCAATTATTACTTCCCACTATTTGCCTTTTTATGTTTCTACACCAACACTGCTAGATAATATAAACTACAAATAATTTAAATGGCAATATACCCCAGCCCCCAAAAAATAGCAATATATAAAGAAAAAGTAATGAAATTATTCCTGAAATGAAATGCTACGTTATAATTAGTACAATATGAATATCGACACTAAATTGAATATTTCAGTAGTTTTCTTAGATACTATGAAATTACTAGATTCTTAGTAGAATAAAAAAATCTTACTCTTCAATTTTAGTTTTTAGTTTTTGTCTTTCTTTATTTGTTTTTAGTAATAGGTATAGCACAAGGAAATTGGTGTACACACCAGCTTTATTCAGAATTCTTTTGACTAGATTTAATTATTTTCTCAAATGAAGAATTAAATTAAATGACATTCTTTTCTCAAATGAATGTCATTCAAAATCAGTTTTAAAAATATTATTAAAATATGTATTTTGCTCTTCTAACATATCATAGAAACTCTCAATGCACTAATAATTCATCATAGACTATCGTACTAAATTTTTCCTTATATTAATGTTACATGAGCTTTAAGGAATAGCAAATAGTAAAAATATATATATTAGAAAAAAACTATTGGTATTAGAATTTAAAACTTCAAGATGTTTGCTTCATAGTGGCACCTGATGAAAATATCCTTTTCTACTTTACCTAGCAAACATTCATTGGATATCTGCTTATTACCAGAAACTGCTGAAAATAGGGTCTCTGCAGTTGAAAAGGCACCACCCTTATCTCTAAGCAGTTTAAGCAGGCAAATAACTATAATAAAGGGTGACAATTACTAAGAGAGTTATAAAATGTACCATAGAAATACTAAACATGCATTGTAATGTTTCTGCCAGTTTGCACATTTTTGACGGTAAGATTTCCATTTCAACACCACAACTACAGTAATGGAATGAAATTTGAGAATTTTTTCAGAATCAAAATAGAAATTCATAGGAATAAATTGTGAGTTGTTAACTTATGCAGAATTTGAAGAAAAATAGTAAAAAACACATAAGAAGAGATTAGAAATGTATTTTTCAAAGTGGAAAATAGATAATTAAAGAAAAAGTAGAGATGTGAAATAAAGGTAAATTTTAATATAAAAGAGCAACAGTTATATGCTTCTCCTGAAATTGGAATACTGGAAACCATGACCCATTGTCTACGTTGATGTAGGTTTATTAATATGTACCATCTCTTCTTAGTAAAACCTGTTGACAAAGGAGAAAAGTTGGATTACCTGCAAAGGGGATTTGTAAAACTAATAGATACATCTTTCCAACTCTTTTTCAAATATTTTTCAACAATAATAGGAAGCAGGCTCCTCACTTTGACTCATCATGGATTCCACTACTCCATCTGTCTTTTAGGGCAGACAAAAGAAGCATGAGTCTCCGCACTTACCCCTTTTCCAGAGATACTTTATTCAGTGATAGCGGCACTTCCGAAGAAATACCAAGAGTATGATGCCCTTGAAAGATTACAAATTACCCCAACACTTTGCGTCATGTTTATTCTTCTCAAATTCTGTAGGTTATAAATTCAGGCAGACTACAGCTCAGCTCTTTGATAGCTCAGCTGAAAGTGGAGGGTGTGAAAGCTGGAGGCTAGAAACACAGGAAGCTTCGAGTCTGGGAAAACTGGACTAGCTGGGTGGAGGATTCCCAGCTAATCCGGCCAAAATCCATTCTGGAGACTGGGCCTGGGCATATTGACCCGGTGCAGAGATTTTCCTGGTGCCATTCTTCCATCTCCAACTTTTCTTCCTCTTCCCAGTCTGTGGAATCACTTGGCTTTTGCTATTCATAGATATATGTTAAACCTCAAAAAAGCTTTTCCTCAGTGAAACGGACCCCACCTTGAGGTCTAAATGTCTATTTTAAAGCAATAACCACAACAAAAACCTCATCCAGATTCTTGGTATTACTACTGTAAAAACTCTACCCTGAGGGCAGAAAGTACAGAACATCAAGTCCCTGCTGCTCTCTGAATTTGAGAATTACGTGGGAAAAGGAGAGATGGAGCTAGAAATGCTAAAAGTGAAAAAGACATTGTCTGCATAATTTTATTCTGCCATGCGTGTGAAGTACTCAGAATAATGCCAGCTGCATAATAGTCCCTGATTTATTTTAAATCAGTAGAGATTAGCAAAGCACATATTATCATGCTTTTACAAGATGGGGAAATTGAAACACAAAGGTTTACTTAATGGATAACAGTCTCAGGCAAGAGGTAGAAGCACAATGGAAATAGTCTCCGTGATACTTTTCTGTTTTCTTTCCAGGTTATTGTGTGGCCTCAGGCACTTGGTTAAAAGTATCAGACATTAATTTGTACTTCATATGTGCCAAGGCAACAGTTCATATTTCTGTCTTTCCTTTAATAAAAAATTCAACAGGTCTAAATAAAGTTACTGCTTTTGAATTTTTTTATAAGTTACAATCTTTATCTAATATCACATCTACTTTAAAAAATTGATATTTCTATTGTATAACATGGATATTCCGTGAATGTTTAAGACCATGAAAGCTTTGGGCATTTAAGTAGGGTACGGAGAAGTAACACTCGGGGTACGTTTTACACACATGTTGTACATATTTCTTCAGAAGTCCATGTGGCTAAGAAAGTAGGATCAGAGAAGGGGCTAGCTTTGGTGAGTGTATGAATATGAAAAAGAAAGAAAGTGTGTGCTAATGAATGATTCCATATAAACTTCCAAGATGAGCAATAAATTAATGAAAGAAACAGTGCGGTGTTAAGTTTTTAATAGACAAAGTTGTGAGGACAAATTTTAGGCCTTTTGTTCGCTCTGTGAAATGTCTTTATGCCATTCTAAAGGGGAAAAAAATACAATAAATGAGACAATAAATAGATTTTCCACTGGCTCACATAGAATTTTTTAGAGCATGAGGGAATATCTAAATCCATTTAGACAAAGGAGGAGACAAAAAAATTGAAGTTCTCAATTTCCTGCAAACTTGGTCTATATATAATATACCCATGAATTCATTTTTATAAAGAAGGACAAAAATGTCCATGATTTTGAAAGTGGAGAAATAATTAATGTTGAACTTTTGTCAAAGATATGTATCTCATTTCTTTCCTTCCCTTTTTTTGCCAGTGAAATAAGTTCTTATTTTATACAAAAAAACTTTTAAAAGAACTAAGTATTTTTTTCTATATTTAATACAACCGGTACAAGAACTCCATGAACATACAAATATAAAGTAATCATTGTATCTATGCTTACATGAAAATATCCACTCACAAAAGACTGTCTGATGTTGATATATTGTCAACATCTATGAGAAACTCTTGTCTTGTATCCTGAGAAAATAATGTGTCATCACATGTCAGATGTTCCCTAAGAGGCTCAGAAGCCACAAAATTAATCCCTGACCGTTTAAGGAAAGTTGCCAAATAAACTTTGGAAACATGCTGATGATTCAAGAGGAAATGGGTTTGGGGATGTCCCAATGGGTTTGCCAAGCATAGGAGAAGCCATTTTGTTTTGTTTCATCTTACGCAGCTTTTACCCAATAGTAGGTCTTTCCTGAGTACTGAGATTTTACTTTCTTTTAAAATTTTTATCCACACATTCTGCATTCAAGGAGTCAACCAAAAACATATTGAAAATATTTGAAATGAGCTGCGTAGGCATTGAACATGTTTCTTGTCATTGTTCCTTAAGCACCAGATTATAACAACCATTTACACTACACTTATATTTTACTAGGTGTTATAAGGAATCTAGAAATTACTTAAAGTGTATGGAGAATATACATATATTATACGACAGTATTACTAAATTTTATATAAGGAACTTGAATGTCCGTGAGTTTGGTACCATGGCAACAATCCCAGAGGGATTGGGACCCCAGAAACAATCCCTTCTTGGGTATCCAGGGGCAACTCTATAGTCCACCTGTGAAGTTGAAGTTGCCAGGGGACGTGTACAATTGATTTCTTTGCTTTCTTTAAGAGGCCCGAGCTTGCTTCAGCCTACCATTAAGTAGTTCACAAAATTGTTAGAAGGACTTAAAGTCCATACTTAAAGTTAAACTTCCAGTACTCTAATGCTCCAGTATGGCCATATGAGCAGACAATGCTAATTATCGTTACTAAACTTCAGGTACATTGAGTTTGCTCGCAAATGAACTACACCCTTTTTTGTTAGATACTCTCCCTGAAAACCAATTGCCTCTGACCCAATTCCAAACCTCATTCCCATCAGCAAATTGGGTTGTATATGAGGCTTTCAATTTATGTAGTTTCCACTTGAAGTCTCCTGTAGGTATAGCTAAGGCCTGCGATTGAGCTAAAAATTTGGGAAAGTAACATTTTCATCAGTTGTTGAGGAGACAGGAATCATAAAGTGAGAAACTTTTCATTAGCAAAAAGCACTCAACTAGAGCTGGGCGGTCAGAAAATAGGACAAAGATCAACCCGAATATTTATGATTTTTTAACTAAACTTTTAAAATGTTTGGTATAATTGTAGATTCACATGCAATTTTAAGAAATAATACAAATAAATCCTAGGTACTCTTACCCAGTTTCCCCTGACAGTATGGTACAGTATCACAAGTGACCTTGATACAGCCAGACACAGAATATTTCCATCAGTCTCCCAGGTCGCTCTTTTTTCCCTTGGTTGCCCTCATGTATCATCGCTCCTCCACCTGCATCCAGAGACCCTGGCAACTACTAATCTGGTCTCCATCATTATAATGTTGCCATTGTAAGAATGTTTTATGAATGGAATCATACAATCGTCAACTTTGCAGGAATTTTTGTTTCATTCAGAATAATGCTCTGTAGATTCATCCAGGGTTTTCTGTGTATAAATTATCTCTTTCTCTTTATGATTCTACAGTTAATTAGGCATTTACCCAAAGAAGGACCTCTGAGCTGTTTCCAGTTTTGAACAACTTTGAATGCAACAGCAATGACTATTAGTATAGAGGGGTTTGTTGAGAATATGTGCCTTCATTCCTCTGGAATAACAGCTCTATTGTTCAGTTGCTGGGTTGCATGTGATAGTATAATTTGTTTTTTAAACAAAATGCCAAATTGTTTTCCAGAGTGGCTCTACCTTTTAAATTCTCAGCAGAAGCACATGAAAGGAGATATAATATAAATGTAGGAATGATCTAGTTGCTGGTATTCTTGCTAGCATTTGTATTATGACAATTTTTTAAAACACAAGCTATTTGTATAGGTGGGTAGTAATACCCCACAGCTTTCATTTTGCATTTCCCTAATGAAAACTGATATTGAATATTTTTCTCTTGTTTATGTGCCATCTGTACCTCATCATCAGCCTTTGTGTCTTTTGCCCATTTTCCCACAAGATTATTTGTGGGGATTTTTACTGTCAAGCATTGAGAATCCTTTACATATTTTGCATATCAGTCTTTGGTCAGGTATGTGGTTGGCAAATATTTTTTACCTCTTCTGAAGTTCATGTTTCAATCCTCTTCACATAGGCTTTCATAGTACTATTTCATTGTGATACTACTCATCAACTATTCCTTTCATGAACTTTGCTTTTGATGTCAAATTAAGAAAAACTTTGTTCAGCCCTAATCTCAAGATCTCAAAATTTCTCCCACTTTCAAACATGCCATAGTTTCAAGCCTTTGATCCATATTGATTTACTATTTATATAGAATATGAGGTTTAGATATCCATTTTTCTCCTCTTCTCCCTTCTCTGCATCCTTCCTCGTCTTCCCCTTCTTCTTTCCCCTTCTCCTTCTTCTTGCCAGTGACAGTTTGATTGCTCCAGTACCAACTATTGACAAGGCCTCCTTTCCTCTAATGAATTACGTTCAATCTTTGTCAGAAATCCATCGGGTATACTTCTCTGAGTCCATTTCCGGGTCTGTGGTATCGATCTGTATGTCCATTCCCCTACCAATAATGCAGCCTTAATTACTAGAACTGTATAACATTGTTAAATCAAGTAGAGTAATTCCATCCAATTTACTCTTTGTGTCTTTGTAAATATTTAAACTGTTTTCAGCGGTGGTTTCTTCGAGTACTTTCTTAGCCCTCTGTTTTTCTCCTGTCCTTCCAGCACAATGATGAGACTAAGGTTAGATCAGTTATAGTCCCTCAGATCTCTTGGGCCCTGCTCATGTCTTTCTCATACTCTTCTGTGCTGCCTGATTAGGTAATTGCTATTGTTCTGTATTCCAGTTGACTGGTTCTTTTCCCTGTGCCCTGCATCCCACTGGTAGGCTATATATACTCGGCTGTTTATTATGTTTTTTATTTTGGTTTTTACATTAAGGTCTAAAATTTTGATTTGTTTCTCCTTCCTAGCTCCCAGTGTTTGCTTATATTTTCTATTTTTTTGATGAAGTGTTCTATTTTTTCATTTATTTCAAATGTGTTTATAGTTATGTGTTGAAACATTTTTATAGTAACTGTTTTAAAATCATTGTCTGCTAATTTTAACAACTGTCACCTCAGTATTTGTGTCTATAACTTTCTTTTAAAATTCATACTGTAGGTTTGCTGAGTGTAAGACTAAAACCTGAACTTCGGGTATTACATTAAGACTTTTATTTGGTGCCCTCTGACCTCTTCAACAAGGGAAATGCGAGTCCCACGTTAGCATCACTAGGTGGTGGTAGATACCCAGGCTCAACACATGACCTCTGTCGAGACAGGAAGGGGAAGGGCTCCTTAGTCTCCCTGGGTAGTGCTGAAGTTCTGTCTTCCCTCTGGTCCTCTTCTGATACTATCTTGGCTGAGCGGGTAGGAATTTCTTCTTCACCGCCCTCTACTTGTCCTCTGTCAGATGGTGTCTCATTGCCTCTGGCTGTGGTAAAAATCCTCTGGGAGGCATGTAGAGGCAGAATCTCACAGGGAAAGAACGGGGCGGGGTCTTAAGTCCTGGGTCCTCCTGAGGTCTCCACTGATACCTCCTCAGGAACAGAGCTTTGTTTCCACTCAACAGGGAAGAAAGTCTCAGCTTCCTCCCCAGTTCCCTCTGTGCCAACCTGGTGAGCAGGCCGGGCTCCTCAGGACTTCCTGGTTAGGAAGGCGTTTGCCTCACCAGTCTGCTTGGCAACAGTAGGACCACCATTTTTTCCTCTGAAGCTTTGCTAAGTACAGGAGATATAGTCTAAACATTTTCTTGGTAGGCTCCCCTTTTTTGGGATAGAGCTTTTGTTGGAGTTTGATTTTTTTTCCCTTTGGTTTTCTGTTTTTTTGTCTGCACCTATTGATGGGTGTGGGCTGCTGACTTCATCTCCAAATCTGGGATATGTGATACAGGAGGCTAACAGAAAACCCAGGGAATAGCGGCTGCGTGATTCCTTGGGTCCCGAGGTTCTCAGCCGTTATTTCTTCTTCTGTCCAGTTTTCAGTACATTTTGTATGAACTGAAAGTTTTGTATGTACTAAGCTGTAGTTTTCAGTTGGTTTTAAAGAAAGAAATGGTCTACTCCCGGGAATTTTTACATTTGGATCCTGAGAGATGGTGTTAGAATTTCAGGCCTCAGGCTGACAAAAGGTCTAGCTTATTCTCGCGAGAAGCTGCCAAATTTTGGGAATTTGTAATTAACAGGTCATGCCTACTTTCTCAGCCAATTTTAGCCACGCCTCTCTCCTACCTCACTATCTAAAAAGGCATAAGTGAAAAAATACACTTTATTAGTGATTCTGGTTTGTTTGTTTTTTGTTTTTCTTGTTGAGATAGAGCATCATTATGTAGTTCGGGCTGACTGTGGACTCACTATGTAGCCTAGCTGGCCTTGAACTCTTAGTGATACTCCTGCCTCAGCCTCTTGCATTCTAGGATTACAGACGTGGGCCACCACATCTTTTATTAGTAATTCTACAACACAGTATTAGCCTCGAATTGAAATTACTATTACAGGATCTTCACGTGAAGTTATTTTTTGAAAACTTCATGTAAAAAATACTACAGTATTAACAATATTCTCTGATTAAAGACATGTTAATATGTATAATGTCCTAGGATGTTAGTGTACTGCTAATTTCCTAAAATTTATTTACAGAGCACTGTTGGCAGTAATCTATAATGACCATTCTGTCTCCTCTTATGGGAAAGGATAAAACTCTAGGATATGACAAATGTCTTTGCATCATCAGCTTGAACTAAGTGATTTTTCCCAAGGTTTGTTCCATGTGTGACTGTTACTGTCTGGATGCGGCGATCCACTTATCAAGGTGAGAGTCACGCAGAGAACTATCCTGGGGAAACAAAGTTGCTGAGCAGCCCGTGGAGACTCACAAAAGAGTCAGAACTTGTACCGTATCACTCACCGCTCTTGATAATGATATGCGTTCCAGATTAGGAAGTGATTTTTATTCATACAATTCTTTCTGTTAGCAGGTTATTATTTCTTCAAGAAAACAGATGTTGTCAGGCATGGTGGCGCACACCTGCAATCCCAACACTAGGGTGCTGAGGCAGGAGAATCACCAGAAGTTCAAGGCCAGCCTGGGCTACCTGGTAAGTTCAAGGCCACCCTGGACTGTATGGCAAGACTTTGTCTCAAAAAACAAACAAAAGAAACCCAATCAAACAAACAAACAAAAAAAGAAAATAGATGTTAACAACTAAACAATAATGGATTGCATGGATCCCTGGCAGGGAAAAGTTTTGAATGATGAGAAAACCCATCCATTGTATAGGTTCTGATACTTAGTGTAACTAAAAAGATATACCTGTTTAAAAGTCATATTTTGAGCCAAAACAATACCTTAGCTCAACATCCATTTTGGTATGCAGTACATTAAACATGAATATGCACTGACATGTTAAAGAGAAAACTAAAAACAGAAAAAGGGGAAGGTGACTTTAAGAGTGCAAATATTTTCTAAAAATGTGGCTTAGAAGCAAACATCAGGCAATGATTCCATTTGTCTTGGAACATATAGTTTCAACAATGAACAGAATTATTCTCATGCCTCTTCACCATCTGTTTGTAGTCATAAATCTTATGGTGAGAAAAATTTCACTTTTATGACATTTTCATATTAATTGATTTGTGTCTTTTTTTCTTGCAATAGTTTGACATTTTGGAATCATAAAGAGAGGTATTTTAAGCAAGATGCAAGCTTTTTTCCTTTTAGATATGGAGACTCATCGATGATCATTTTTATTGATAATGTTCACATCCTACAAATCTGAATCAACATACAGTTCTTCTATTTACATGCTGACTTATTTGAAAACTGTCCCACCAAATGACTCAATTAATTTAATAAAAAACAATAAAAAATTTCTTTCAATAATTGCTCACTCCTTTTCACAAATGTTTTCATTACCTAGAGAGTCCTTAATAACATCAAACCTTACTTACTGTGTGTAAGCCTTTCCTAATATATTCAAATAAATATGACGCCACAGCTCCTAGTGAGCAACACAACCACAACAGAAACTCCAGTCTGTTGTGTTGCCAGTACTTTTTTTTTTCTGATATCATGTTTTCTGTTTTCATATCCTATTATATCTACAGAAAGCCCATCTCTGTCTGCTGTACCATATGAATATTCTGGTTTTCTTTCACTTTCAGTACGTTTGGTACATGAAGCGGTCAACGCTTCATTACAAGATACACTTTCTTAGATGATTTTGTCCAAGTGCAGGCTAATGTAAATGCTCTGAGTACATTCAAGGTAATGTAGAGTGAGCTATGAAGTTGCCTATTTTAGGCATATTAAATGTGTTTTCAACTTTATAAAATTTTTAGCTTACCATGAGTTTACTGGGATGTAATCCCATGGTAAGTTGAGGAGCACATGTATTTAGATAAGTAGTTCCCAAACGCAAGCGATTTTTGTCCTCCAAGGAACATCAGGCAATGGTAATATTAGGCAATGTCTACCCGCATTGATTTTCACTACTGAGGAGGTGCTAGAAACTAAGGGGTAGAGAAGACAGAGATGCTAAATAATTTATGACTCAGGAGAAAGTCCTTACACAGAGAGTTACTCAACAAAAATTTCAATTGTAAGGTGAAGAAACCTCCGTCTAGAACAAGTCACCTAACCCAGGCCCTGCATTTCCCAGTGACTAGGCTGTGACCCTAAGATCGGCTCCCTGTCACAGTAGCCAGTTCAGTTCATCGGCGCATCAGCTGCTTTCCATGCCACATCGGTGGAGTTCAGAGGAAACTCAGAAGCTGTTGCCTGGATTTGAAAAGTCATTCCCTGGCTTCTACATCATCGCTGGCAAGAATGGAAAGGACGCTCCAGAACTCCTCACCCTATTGGCAAGAACTCCATTCTTCCACCCCAAATCCAGGCCTCACTGCCAATCTGTGTCTTAAAATTCTGAGAAATCATTTAATAATTCTCTTTATCTTCACTCCTCTTGAGAGCCCAAGGACTCCTGAGCCATCTCTAATTCTGCAGACTCTAATTGACATTGCATTTCCTGACCACCCCTCTCCATTCTTCCACAACACTAAACCTCTTCTTCCACTGTATCCTTCAGAATTTAAAGTCAGTTATCAGAAAAATCCCCTGTACGTTCCAACTTTGACTTTCTTCTAAGATCACGGTTTCCTTAGCCTTTTCCTTAGCCTTTTCCAAGAGGTGACTAATTTCTCTTCCCCCTTCTCGGCATTTCTATGTCTAGAGGGATCTTCCTTTTCTGACACTTTCTCCTGCCGCCCCCCAGCTTCAGATCACATATAACCAGACAATGTTTCCCTCCATATGACAGCTGTCTACTAAACTTGCAGTAAAGATTGTCTTTCCTAGGTGACATTCTTTCCCACACTATATCCCACCCCCAAAAGTCACATATATTTTGTAATATTTTCTTAAGCTTTTTTTCTGTAGCATTTAGTTGATGAAAGATGGATTTCATACTTTATCTTATCTTCTCATTCCCATCCCATGATCTAGATATTGTAGTTATCGATTTCAATTCCTCTATATTCTCCTATTTGTGTAGCCTGCTTTATGAGATTCTTTTTCCTGATCATTCTCTTTGACTATCCCTCTTACCTGTCTTTTATCTTATTTGAGATCTGTTATCCATTAACCAACCACCTTATCATGACATCACGCCCCTTTTATATAATTTAAATTTCATAGTTTAAAAAAAGACTTCTGTTAGTACGTGCTTGCAGTACATAATGATTATATTCCTGTGGGGAATTTGTACATGTACATATCACTTCTCAGTTACTTTGACCCTCCCTTTCCCCCACTCCATCTCTTGATTCCCTTCCCTTTTGCAAATGATCCGTCTCACTATTTTCTCTATATTTTATTTTGCTCTTTATTTATATTGTGGGTTTGTAATATGAGAGAAAGCATGAGATACTTAAGCTTATGTGCTGATCTGTTTTACTTAACACTGTGGTGTCAAAGTGCATCCATTTTTCTACAAATGACTCAGGTTTATCCTTCTTTATGGTAGAATAATACTCCACTGCAAATAAATACTATACTTTCTTTATCCACTCATCTGCAGATGGACATACAGGCTGCTCTCAAGATTTTGCTGTTATGAATTGTGCTGCTATAAACATGAGCAGGCATACATCTATCACTGTAATATGATATCTTTATATGTCTGGAAACACACCTAGAAGGGGAATAGCTGGGTTGAATGGAATTCCTAGTTGTTTTTTTGTTGTTGTTGTTTTGTTTTACCATGAGCATGTATTGGTACATTGTATACATGATGGTCACATTCATCGTGGTTATTTTGTACCTGTACATGATGTATCTTGGTTTTCCCCCCCTTACCCACTCCTCCCTTCTGCTCCCTCCTTCCTATTTACAGTAGATTTATTTATATTTTTCCATTTTTTCCCTTTCTTCTTTCCTTTTTCCCTTCTTTCTTTTCCTCCTTCCCCCTTTCTAGTTCTCCTCTATTTTGACTATTATCTTCACTTTCTATAATATCTATTACACCTCTTTGTCCTTATTTCCCCTTATGGTTACTCATATCAGAGAAACAATTTGCTGTGTACTCATGGGATAAGCTAGAGACATTTGTAGGTAAATGGATATACTTTGAGAACATATTCCTAGTTAGTTTTTTGAGGATTCTCCACACTGATTGCCGTAATGTGTTGTACTTGTTTACATTCTCAACAACCATGTAGAAGGACCCTCCCTCCCCAATAAGCCTTGCCATTATTTCTTAATTATTATCCTCCCTTGTTTCTGATCCTTCTCTTTTGGCAAAAACTCCAACTGCATTTAAATTTAGGTTTCTACCTACACTTCACCTGTACTCAAGCACCTTCACCAAGGTGGGAGTAATAACATCCTGGACAATGCCAAATGCTACAAATCATGATTTTTTTTTTTTTAAGGGAGCTACTTCTTAGACACTTAGAGCACTAGCTTTCTCTTCAATCCAGTTTTGACACCAGTCGTCTCTGTTAGATTTGGGGGAAGCAGACTCGAAGGGATATCTGTCTGTAGAAAGTTTATTGGGTCCCTGAAAACAATACCTGTAGGGAAGGAGGAAACAAGATTGGACAGATGGAGAAGTTAAGACAGATTGTGGTCTTGCAAAAGGTCTCAGACAATCTCACGGTGAGCTGTGGAATTAGGTGGCCTAACAGAGAGGTCTACAGTTGAAACTGGGAAGCTAAGCTTTATGCACACCCACAGATTTGCTGGCCATCTGTCTGCCTCCATAGACTAAGTAACTTTAGGTGGAGCAGTTCTTTCCAGGGGAAGGCAAGTCCTAGAGAGGAACTTAGCTGTAAGCCTTAATTAGCCAAAACAGTTTGTGTAATTCCTAGAGGACTGAGTGTTGGGGTCCTAAAAGTGGGATGTGAACAATTGTGTGCATCCTACTGTGCCAATAAATATTCATCTATCACTTTACTTAAACACATTATTTACATTTACTGAATGTGTTTCCTCATTATGATTCTCTAAAGAATTTTCTTCTATTTATATTTTATATACATTGATTATTATAATATGGAAATTCCCAAAAGTATGCTTTTTAAGTGAATAGTATTAAAGTACCGTCCCATGAGCAAAGAAGGCCCATTTTCCTGCATTTTCACAAACATTAGTTATCACTAATATTTGCAAATATGACAGGTGAAAAAGAAGCTGTCATTTCTCTTACTAATAAAACTGACTATACTTAATAACTATTGCATTTACAAGATTGGGAATTGTATTTTCATGTTCTTTTCCCCTGTTCTCACTCTGAATATTTTTCCTTATTGACTTCCAAGGACTTTCAAGAAATCTATTAAGATCCTAACTATTTTTCAGTTGTATGCATTGAGAATATAATTCCCTGTTATTTTTAATTACTACTGTTTTTATTTGCTATAGAAAAGTGGTTTTTAGTCTTTGTGTAATACAAATATTCAATATTTTTCTTATAGGTTCTAATTTTGTTACTTAAAGAGATATCTGCTGGGGCTGAGGATTTAGCTCAAGTGATAGAGCACTTGCCTAGCAAGTGAAAGTCCCTGAGTTCAATCCCCAGAACCTTCCCCTACCCCGAAAGAAGATATCTACTTTGTTAGTGCAGGGAGTACAATGATAATCATACTGGAGATTTTCAACACGTATCATCAGTTGGCTGATATATGGAAAGGGACTAGAAGAAATAAAACCATGCTTAATTGTATATAATTATGTATGAAACTAAACCATTATGAAAAACAAAGATACTATGTTGATTATTCAAAGTCTGTAAAACTTCATCATTGAAATATCTGATATTTATTTTAAGGTCATTTGGGAGATATTCTCACCCACTAATTAACTTCTAGGTATTAGACATTTCATTGCAATTAACTATAACATATTCATTAAAAATTTTATTACAATGAGTAGATTACTGAAAGGTTGCTGTGTTGCATTAATGATCCTTTAAACCTGATAGAAAATCAATCTTTCAGAATTTTCTTATCTTTTCATCATTTGCATTTATCTACTCGTTTTATCCAACAATAAATTCACTGAGGGTAAGAATTAGATCCTATCCAAGCTCTTATGTCCACTAAGGTATTTAACTAAGCATCTTATTACATGTTACTATTATAATCACTATCAGTAAGCCTTTGTTGAAATTGTATCAGATGCCACTCTTCTAAGTGCTTTTGATGATGAAGTCACATAATCTTCGTGATTATTCTCTGAAGCAAGCGCACTACTCCCTGCACTCTGTCAGGTGAGGAAAGCGGGGCGGCTGAGTTTAAGAAAACTGTAATTTTTGACCCAGGTCATCTCACTCCTCTGCCTGCATTTTATAAAAAATTGTCTAATTTGCTCTTTAGTTTAATCTTTGCATATTTTCTAAATAAATTATGACATCCTTGAACAATGTGGATGTGAGAAAAGAAATAAAGTAGTAACTGATTTGCTAGGAGAGAAACTGCATTCACGGATGACAAAACTTTAACATCCAAATGGGCTGAGCTTTAGATAGGAAGGGACCGGGAGGAGCTCGCTCCGCCTCCAGCCTTTTTCTCTCACTGTTTTCCTTTTGAGATAAAAGGGAGCATTAATTTGCAGCACTTACAAAAAGAAGTGTTTCATAAACTCATGTTAAAAATAATTCCAATAATATTGCCATTATAGATAGACTCACTGAACCCTCAAAATAATTCACATGTGTTTTGGGCTTTACCTTGATAACTTCTCAATTATGATTAAATCCCTGAAATTTGGTCCTTGGAAAAATTTGGTAAATTACTTTGACCAATGATAGGGGGCTCATTTACAAAAAGAGCAATATGTTACTATTGAAACAGATATCAATTTAAATGAGTGTCAAATTATAGCTCCTTCTTCCAGGACTAGAAGCAATTGATATGATCATCGTACACTTGTGAAGAATTTTCTTTTGCATAATCATTCAATCATTTCAAGTGGGTCGCAGAACAGCCTTAGTTGCTTTGCTTATTTCCTTTTCATATGCACTCAAATCTAATTGCAATGCATAGTGATGAAGAGAAGTAATCATCCTTCAGAAACATCCATTATCTTTGCGAGACTTATCTGATTAATAGTTCTTGTCCTGTCTCAGGCAGAACTATCTGTTCTTTGTGTTGAAAGGCACATTGTCCTCATTCTCTTCAGAAGTAATTAGGTCTTTTTATTTTTCTGCAGGTGACACTATAGAAGGCAAATGTTCTAAAAGAGTATCTCAATAGATTCAAGGATTTTATAATATTTTCTGTGATGACTGCCTTTGTTAGCTCCAGAAATTTCCATTTTAGACAGTCCTAACATCCATACTGATACTGCATATGACCTTTCTTGGGTTTTTTTCAGTGTGACTTCTGAGCATAAGGGAATGACATCTGTCACTTCAGTCATTTCGAAAGAGGCTGAAATATCCCCAGGGAGCCGTCAGAACAATCAACCCCTCCTTCAGGAAACAGAGGAAGTGCCAGCCCACTGGAAATTTATTTAGTCCATCTTTGAAGCCTGCTGAAATAACAAAGCATCTTGACAGGCACCCCTGTCCTGTACAAAGAAACTCACGCTGGGGCAGGGAATGTCATTCTAGCCAGTGCCAGGAGTACTCTGTTGATGGCCTTCTCAAAGAAGGAAAAAGGCAATGTGCTAATAGTAAATAATTTATGCAGTAGGGAAAACTTTCCTTGACCCAATTCCTTGCAGGAAATCTCCTCAAAATAGGCCTTGGCGGCAACCAGGTCAACAGTTTCTGCGTCAGAGCAAGTGCCTTGTCACGATTACATTGTGTTGGGAAATCCCCCTGCGCAGGTTCCACGAGTTAAAATAAGTCAGGCTGTAGGAGAGCAGGATGCCCCAAACCAGGACAGATGGCGATCTTCAATTCTCAGGCCTGCAGGAAAACTCAAGATTGAAGAGCCTAGGCAGGGTCCATGGAGACACTGCACGCAGACCCTGGGGTAAGGTTCACAGCCTTCCCTTCCCCACCCCGTGCTTCCTGGTGGGCGAGGGGAGAGGATTTGTCTCTTTTACTTCTTGTATTACATTTTGGGTGTAATCTCTGAATGGCAGTTCTCTGTCAGTCCCTGAAAAGGGTATTTCTCTGTGTGTGTGTGTGTGTGTGTGTGTGTGTGTGTGCGCGTGTGTGAAGGCGAGTGTTTCAATAGCATTTTATTTACAAAGGGAGAACAACACAGATTTGCAGTTTGCGTCCTCTGCCAGCGAGGAACATAAACTCTTCCCTCAATTTACTCCTCCTGTGCTTTCTTCTTACGGTTTATATCTTAGTCTTCTTTTGAAATTTCTTCTTTCCAGGATATTTGAAATAAATTTATATACGCCAAAAGCAAAAAGGAATTCTGCCCAAAGATTGTAATTTAGAAGTCCTGCTTGAATCTCCACCTTACTTGCCTGCGCTACAGATTTCAGACTCAAGACTACAGCTCTTACCCCATTTCCAGCCCTCTGATCTGCCCCCGTGGACTGCAGAACTGCCAGCCACCACAGCCATTATTAATTACATACAATTAGCTAAAATGTTCCCTTGGAGGATGTTAGCAACAGGCCACGGGTTCTGGAAGCCCTTCCAAGCAAAAATTATCTTGCTACCAGGTCCCAGAGCAGTTGCGGGTTGTTTTGCAGGTGTCTCCAAATGCTTGAGGTAAGTCCCAGGTGTCTCTGGCGTTTTCTGGGAGATACTGGTACGTCCTACTAGAGTTTTTTCTCATTGTAAAGAGCTAGTGTACTTTAAGGAAGGAAGTCAGAGCCAAAAGACTTTATATACAGGTTGAAAAATCAGGATCACAAAGTTAGAAAAGGTTGGACTAATTAGCAACACCTACGAAGCCTTCCAGTCTCCCTTGGTACAGGCCAGTGCCCTAAAGTTAGAAATGGTGTGTCTGGAAGCACTTAATGAAAATGTAGAGAGGGTTCCACTGGAGTATACAGCTTTGCAAAAAGACAAAAAATCGCCCTTTTGATTTTGTCTGATGCTGCTGATGTGTAGCTCACCTCAACAACAGTTATAGTTATATAAAGAGGCACAGAGAACAAAGCGGCATCAAGATTGCTCCGGTCTCAAGACATAAAAAAGATTTTAAAAGCGTCTCTGAAGAATGTAGAGCAACTTCAGGAGAAAAGAATGCACGATTTGAATGAAAACACTCAACTTCAAGAAAGTAAAAAATTACTTGCCCAAGAAATGGTAGCATGAAAGCAAAGACTACGGGAGCCAAAGAAGCAGGAAAGCGCTTGAAAACTCAAACATGTGAATGCAACAGGTTGTGAATGACAGAGAGCCACCAGTTAAAATCTCGGACTGAGACTGTGCGAAGATCATAATTGACCTAGTCTCTTTAGAGAAGATTAAATGAGGGGTGTAAACTTGGAATTACAGAAAAAATATAAGTTAGAAAATAGAGATTAGGGGCCGGAAATATAATTTGGGAGTGTAACCACACACAAAAAAAATATCATCTAGTCTACAAGTCAGTATTTGGTTTGAGAAACATGTTGATGCTATTAATGTAGATGTTTCCTTTAAAGGACTTGAGAAAAACAAGAAATATAAAATAAAAAAATTTTGAAGAAAATGAAATGATTGGCAGCTTACAAAACCACAGAAAAGCCTCCAATCTGAGCCAGCATATTTGCAGCCTGAAAACTCCCAGTTTGAACAAGAAACTCTGCAGCTACAGCTGAAACTTCAAATCCTGCCTAAGATCACATAACACGACTCCAGAGAAAATGGGTTGTGGAGCAAATGTGCTGCCCAGAAATAAATAAGCTTCCCTCGATGGACAGAAGTGCGAGCCACACACCTCACAAGAACAACCTCTTTAGGACGATGGCTGAAGATGCGGACTAAGACTTGGGAAGAATTACTTGATCCCATCCAAGCCCCATTCTGTGAGAAAGACCCTAAGAGAGTGGGATGGTAGCTCTATCAATCAAGAAACTCTCAAAGGATCAGGAAAAGAAACTGAACACAATAGATAAATATTGGTTAAAATAGTTTGAGTTCAGGCTTCACCAGTAACTCCTTTCCTCCTTCCTTTTCATCTGCAGCTCCCAGAAGCCTGAGTACCTCAAGGTCCTCTGGATCACCAGGCCTCCAAAGGAGGGGGGGGGTCAGAGATCTTTCGTCACAGGAAGGCTTGATTCAACATCTGTAGCAGCCAAATCCTGAACACATATAACTGCTGCAGGACTGTGGCCTGTGTTTTCTGTCTTTTAAAGCAATTTTATCTCTTTTTCAGTTTTATTGCTGTTATTTTATTGCTTCTTGTATTGCTCCTAGTGAAGGTTGATAGCATTAAAATTCTTTGGATAGTATTTTTCAAATATAGATATATTTAATACAATTCTTGTGAATACATTATTTCTATTTCATTGGACTCTCTAGGTTTAAATAATGTAATATTGTACTTTGGCTTAAATAAAAAGGGCACAATGACTTAAACCATTGTTAAGTTTGATATAGACAGGATGTTGAAAATGAAAGAGATTTTTTTGTGTTGTAAAAAATAGTATAACTACTTCACATGAAGTTTCTTTATAACTTCAATATATCCCATTTACTTCTACCTTAAAAACATCCTAGTCTTTTGTGATCGTAATCCACAACATTTCAACAGAATTTTGTTCTAAGGAAAAGAAAAGGAATACCAGAACTATCTGTGGAAAGAAATATAAAACTGAAGGAGTAATAAAATGTAAGACAAACCAGTGTGGTATACACACCTATGATCCCAGCACTCTGGGAGGTTGAGACAGGAAGATCACAAGTTCAAACCCAGCCTGGGCAATTTAGTGAATTAGCAAGACCCTGTCACTAAATAAATACATAAATTGAACTAATGAATAAACAAACATTCTGAGGATGTAAATCAGCTGGAAGGCCCTGAGTTTAATCCCTGGTATTGGAAAAATAGTAAGACATTTTTGTTCATGAAGCAAGCTAACCATGTAGTAATCTTTTGTAACCTGTCCATTTACATTACAAACACCTACTGAGCACTAATGAACTGTCAGGCCCTGAGCTGGGTTACAGCAGGTCTGGCGCAGTGTGCAAAGCACACCAAATGGAAGAAGGAAGGAGAACATGGTACGTGAGAATGTGAGAACACGAGACGTCACCTTCTTTGTGTAAGCGAAACTATCGTCAGTGTAGGGCTGTTGATCAGATTATGAAGTAGCTTAACTATGATTTTAAGATGTTTGACTTCATCCTACATTTTAATGAAGGGGTTCTGAGCAGGGCATCCTTCAGAATTGTACATTAGAGGGAAAATTATGGGCACACATTTAAGTACAAGCCTAGCAGCAGAAACCAGAAGGAAATCAAACAGTGAAGGATACTGCTTCCTGACCTCAAAGACAGGGAATGACAGGCGACACCAAGAGACTTTAGAAAGCAGGACATGCAGGATACAGTGTAGATACAAAGGATAAGGGAAATGGACTGGTGCGATATTGTGAAATTTTGAAAAACGATTTGTTTTTGTTTTGATTTTTAAAATGATTTTCTAAAAAGTGGTGCCTTAACTCATACAATATCCAGATGGACACATGAGTGAGTCAGGAAAAACTCTCAGATAAACCTAGAAAGAGACCTTTGGTATTCCAAGAGAGGCTCTTTTTGATTAACTACCATGAATTACCTTTCTCTCCTCCCTTCCCCTCCTTTCCTTCTCTCTTTCCCTCGTCTCTTATCTTCCCTGTGCTGCTTTCCTCCCTCTTTCCCTTTCTTCTGTTCCTTTTTCTCTTCCTTCCTAATAATGTGATGAACACTTTTACATGCAAATCCCTGCTGTGCAAATCTAAAGCTGAAATGAGACAGTAATCTACATCTAACTTCGTGGCTCCTGTGCTCCATCCTATACTCTGCCTCCAACCCATCTAAGGCAGTCATCTTCCTGAATCCCTTCCTGTTATTTTTATGTAGGATTATGGCAGGTGTAGACATAGCTATAGATTCCTAAAATGGATATTTAAAATGTTCATCTATTTTTAGCTTTCTACTTTAACATATTGCTAAAATTTATCTCTAATGTCACATACCACTGAAGTATCTTTGTTTTCTGCACCCTATAATTCTCTTTTATATGACATTCACCCACTCTCCTGTCGAAGAACACGGAATCATTTCCAGGTTGGGGTTTTTGTGTAGATTATTGTACATGACTCTTTCCCACTCTCCAGGATGCTGCTAACAAGTTGGAATTTCTGTTTTTTTCAGGATGGGGCCATAACATGAATTTTCTTTACACATTTTCTTTTCATAGAGGTTTTTAAGACACTTATTTATACTGTATTTTAAATACAGTACAGTACAGTATTTTCATATTGCTTATTGGTCCTTAGCTCACAGATTGTCTCTGCATAATACAAAAATAAGCTGTTTTGCCTAACTCAAACTACTGAATGATCTAGCGAAAAATAAATCATCCACACAAGTTATTTGGATGAAAGAGTCAAATAGATGTAAGCAGTATACACAGAAGCTCCATAAATCCTCAGCAATGGTAAGTAGGCTCACTTGTTTTTGCTAACTTGCAGATAAGAAGTTGATAGCTAAATGTGTTCCTAGCACTTAAGACTCCCTGCTCTAACTAGAGCAGACTCAAGTCTACAGCCCGACAGTCAGTCAGCCAAAGCCTAAATCAAGCATGTTCGGCTGGTACAGAAAAAAACATATGTCAAGCATGTTCTCAAGGCATGAGTTACAGCACTATGGTTGCTTTGCTGTAAGGATTTGCTCTAAGGGAGTAGGCTCCCTGTAGCTTCCCTGACCTAGCTGTGTCTGTATCAGGTGTAACCGGGCAGAGCTGATCATGCTATTGTATGAGGGGATTATACCAAGAGGGAAATGAGGTCTTAAGTGCTTTCAACAAGATGCCACCTTCTGATCTTGCAGACTTGACTGATCTTCTAGAAGTGGCGCAGAATCAAAGAAGTTTTCACTATAAAGCCATCCATTTATTACATTTTGACTAGTTCACTGCTCGGCATGAAGGGAAGAGAGGGATGTTTCAGGGAGAAGTAGAAGCCTATTGATTCCAGATGACTTTACCAACCTGTTTCTAGAATTTCTGTCTCAACAAACTTTGAATAACATATTCAAAGGGTTTATTACTCTCTAATCTTTTCATTTTTTATAATCTCTGTGGAAACTGGGAATTTTTCTCTCCTTTCTTGCAGATAATGTTGCACTCGTTTCATTCCCTCAGTCCATAAATACTGAGTTAGAGTTAGGTGCCAGGTGCTCTACAAGATCTCAGAGACAGGATGCTGAACAAAATAGGCAAAGGACTTACCCTTAAGGATTATAATGACCCATCCTTTGATAAAGGTTATGGACATTTTAGCAAGGAGGGGATGGTGGTCTCTGATATCTTCTGGGCAGGGTATAATAGAAAAATTACAAAGAAAGTGAAATTATGTTACAGTGGATCTGAATGAGACACAGCAGCTACCTAAGGGAAATATTTTTCCTATTATTCCTTTTTTTTCTGTATATCTTGCCACAACTCTTAACCAGGACACAATTTCCTGCCTGTGACCACCGAACAGACCAGATAGAGACTTATCTTCCTACTTCCATCATGCTCAGTCTGATCAATTATTTTCTTAGTAGACCGAACACTTATTTTTAAAAGCATGAATTGGATCATGTTATTCCACTGCGTAAAATCCTTCCTGGATTCACATCTATCTTTAATATAATTACTTCTTTTCTTGCTGGTGCACAGAAGCCTGCCAGGTCTCCCCACTCCCTGTATTTCAGACTTCACCTCTGTTGCTTCCCAGGTCCACGGTGGCCCAGCCAGAGCACTTCTTTTCAGTTTCCAGAGAATGTCAACTTCTTCACTGCAGACCCTCTCACCTGCCTCTCTCTTCCTCTTTGCATGTTTGAAAGCTTCTTATCTTTCAACTTTCAGCTTCAATGACATCTCCTCAAAGAGTTGCTGCCTTCTTCCTGTCTTTCATAGAAGCTACAAAACGTCATAGTCAGATCTATTTTTTCCTTCTACATTGTTTCTCTCCCTCATAAGAGTATAATTTCCATCAAGGTAGCGTAGTGCCTGGTACACAATAGACCTCCAGTGCATTTTTGCAGTACTGTATTTAATGAATAGATGGATTTAAATATACATATATAGGTCAAATAAAATTTTTGTTAGAAAAATTAATTCCAATAACAAAAACACTAAAATGGACAAAAGTAAATAATTATAAATGATACTCTCTTCACCGACATGTGCTATCACGGTTGTACTTCCTCAGCGTATTGTTGACATTTCAGGTGTGGAGCTCAGCTCAGATTCTTTATGCAGGAAGGTTCCAGACTGCACCTTGCAGGATTCCAAGATGGACATCTAGTGACTATTGGCTGCTGCTGGGTCAGTTTGTCCTTCCCAGGCTGAGGTGTGTAATGCTTAATTATACTAAATATGTTAGCTTTTGTCACTGTAACAAACGCCTGAGTTGATTCACTTATATTGATAAGAGGTTTGTTTTGGCTCACAGTTTTGGAGGCTTCAGTCCACCATCAGTTGGGCCCATTGCTTGGAGCCCACACAGGAACACCGTGGTGGAAGCAGATGGTGGAGCAGAGCCACTAACCTATGGCCAGGAAGTGAAAAACAGTTTAGGGGCAGGGACTGGGGTTCCCACTGTTTTTTTCTCGAGAGCACAGTCCCATGACCTTAAGGCTTCCTACTATGCCCCACCCCTTAACATCACCTCTACCTCCGAACAGCACTACTCTGGGAACTGCTTTAGCACATAGACTTCTGGGAGGGGGACACTTATCCAAAATACAGCATTGAATATTTTTCATTATTATTATACAACACAAACAGCTCTCATTTACTGCTTTCCAGATACTATTCTGTGCACTTCAGGTATAGTAATTCATTTAATTCTTGCAACAACTCTAAGTATTACTATTATTCCTCTTTTACTGGAGAGCCAACCAAGACACAGACAGGCGAAGTGACTACCTCAAGGACTAAGAGCTAAAACTTGCAGATCCAGGATCCATATCTAGATGTTTTTGCTCTAGAATCCGTGTGTTCTTGGGTAGTACACACAATTGTTTCTCACAGAGTTCATTGTATGTTCAGTGTTAACACATTTATGTCTTTAAGCCTAATCGACTGTGTAAGTTCAAAATTATTACATGAGGAAAATGAAAAAATGAAGACAAATTTACAGTGAGAAAACTAAGGCTAACTGAAGCCCTAATTACAGTACAATTTAGTGAAAGAAACATGTTTTCAAGTCAGATCTGCTTGACCTCCTAAGCCACATCTCTTTCCAGTAATTCTCAGCTGTCTTATATGTGGATTGAATCCAAGTGGGTTCATCTATCTTCAAAGCCAAGTTTCCAACCAAAAATGAAGCAATCTCATATTCATAGTATAATTAAAATAAGGTTACAGAATTTTAACCAGGCATATTTTTTCTAGGCAAATTTTGTGTACACAACAAGACTGAATCAGTGACTTTTATACAAGGTAGAAAGTGTTCAAATGGGAAAGGGAACAATGGAGGGGGAGGGGGGAATGGAACAGAGGAACAAGAGAAATAAGAAATGGAAGGAAAAAATGGAGATGAAGTTTTTGTAAATAAGGAGGGAGGAGGCGGTGAAGGGAAGGGAGGGGAATGGGGAAAAAAAAGAAGCAACAAGATATGTCATGTGCAGGTACAAATCCCCTATGATGAATGGTATCACTATGCGTATCCAAAATGTACCATTAAAATAAAACGCAAAACAACAACGACAACAAAAAAGGTAGTTTCATATTCCTGTTTTCTCTCCACTTGTATTATTTTTGATGATAAAAAATTCAGTGGAAATATCTAATACTAACCACTTATTTATAGTTCAGGACACATAAATGGTGATTTGCTGAATATACAATATATCTAACCTAATGGCTTAGGATGCTAGACAGCGAAAGAAAAGGATCTAGCTACAGATCACTGAGAATCCAAGCCTCAGCTAGGTAAACACCGAGGGATTAGCTGGGACAGTTTTACAAGTCTTGTCATTCGATGAACTCTATTTCACGGTTCTCTTTACTTCTAGAATTTTTCTTTAGGGAATGGAGAGGGAGGAACCTTAAGGATCTAGCTTAAGGTATTCTAAAGTCACCCATAGATGTCTTTAAGGACACTGCTGCACATTCTCTCAAGCACTATGAGTTCATGGGACTGAGTCAGCTGCAGCAGTTGACCTCCGATTGACCAAAGCAGACGTCCATATCACCTTCAGCCAATCCCCGAGAACCGATCAGGACATCGACACTGTTCCTTCTTACCTTGCTCCAACGACGATCACTGTGTACAACTGCTCTTAGTGTCAACTCATTCTATAGGTTGCTTTAATGATAATTCTAGACATTTCAACCCACTATTCAAATGTTTACGGGTATGCATTCATTTGGATGCTTTAAAAGAGTTCTTGGGGATGATTGTTTAGTGTAAAAAATACTTTTGCCAGATAATTGTAATTATGACAGGCTTAGGCACTCTGTATGTGATATACAATATCCAGCACATTAAAAGACACATTACAAATAATCCATGTTAGCTAAATGGGCAGCCGTGAAGTGTGTTTCTCAGAAGATAATTTTTAACAGAGTAGATTTCCATTTATCTGGCACAGCTGTCTAGAAGCTGCCTAAAAGCAATACAAGAAAGAACAATTTTTTTTTAAAAAGTATATACTGCATTTTAAGAATAAGTAAACAGTCTTCTAGGTCAAAACCAACTGACTTTTCTGCTTTCTGAGAAAGAATGAAGTTTACGAAAGTTCTGACAATGAAAAGCAATGCTTATTTTCTAAATGTGAGTTTTCACGCAGAAACCTCAGATACATTGAGGTTTGACTGACAAATGATTCACATCATATCCCTGGAGAAGCTTTGATCCTCTGCCTGGTTATGACACGGACGCTTAAACTTCGTATAACCAATCCGGAAATAATGAGCCCACATTGTTGGATGAGCTGCAGGGTTTGACAGCAGCATAATGAAAATGCACACTGGAAACTTGGGCAGGTCTCGATGGCTGGTTGAGCCTGCAGTCTGGTAGCTGCAGAAAGAGAAGCTCAAGTAGTATTATTTACATTACACAATGTGTTGTGTTTATCTGGGGCGAATCTCCCAAATCCTCTATTCTCTCATAGTATTGACTGATCAGATAGAAGCCATTCTACTAAAATTTGCCCTTGATTTTCAGTCCTGTCATCTTTTTTTAGTGGGTCTGTAGAAGATAAAAGCGCAATGTGCCAAGGAATATAATTCAGTGTTACAAATAAAGAGTCTGATCTGTTTCCCTACAGCATATTCTGCAAATCATTCTCTGTCTTAGGAAGCTGATGAAGTTGTACCTGACGAGAACCACATGCTGCTATGCTTGGCATTTCCCCCAGTTGTACTAGGAAGACCTTGAATTTGACTTTGCTGTTGTACCTTGAAGTATTTCATCTCTACTATAAAATGGGACAGACCAGTCAAAAGAGTTGGGAGAGAGTCGTATATATGTCTTGGAAGAGGAAGATGGAGTCTTATCTTCTGTAATATGCCATCAGCGAAGATTATTAACTTAAATATGTAAAGTTCAAGTTCACGGCAGACTTTACTTCGTAAAATTATGATTTACTGATGTGTAGAAAATGCAGGCAGCACATAGTAGTAAAATTGGTCTTTATTTATTAGTTTATTTATTCTTTTTCATGGGTCTTGTAGTTAGAAACATCATCTTTTCAAATTTTAAAATCGTATGTATTATTAAACTATTTTCATATTTCTTTGTAGGTCATTAAAGTGACATGTTACAGAAATCAAAGCCAATTCCCTATGACATGATAAGGTGTCTTTTCAGTGTTTTCTCAATTTAATTCTGTATGTAGGAGTAGTTTTTATTAACAAAGCCTGCTTATCCCAAGTGACTTTGGGAGGAACAGCCTTCCTCCTCTGCAACACAGTAGCTGCTTTTTCTCTGAGAGCCATTGAACAGTTTTCCAAATAAGTGTGTTCATTGTATCACAACTCCCAACACATCATAGCTGACAGAAGGTCTGGGCTAAGAACATCAGGAGCCAAGGTATCAGAAACCCAAAGTTAACAAAGTGAGATTTGCTTGAAATTTTGTAAGCCAGTCAACACTTGATAACCTTACAGGACCCAACACATCTTAAAATACAACAGATCAAAGCACTAAAATAGGTTGTTGAAGAAAGTTCTGAAGAAAAGTTAGCACTGGTTTAATAGAAATCAATGGGTACAACCAATGACTTAGGTTTAGTATCAAGGCAGCTCCTTGAAAAATATTTTAAGTATAAGTATCATTTTACTTTCGATTTTTTAAAAGACTTTTAGATTTGCCCTCTTGCTTTCCAGCAAACTAAACTTTGATTCCATCTTAGTTACTTTCTTATCACTGGGACACAATACCCGACACGTACAATTTAAAGGAGGAGCGGTTTATTTTGGCTCACAGTTTATAGAGATTTCAGTCAATCGTCAGCTGGTTACTAGGCAGGGAGGCAGGAAAAGGGGGCCTCCTCGCTGAAGACAGTGAGGAGAAGAGAGAGGCAGAGAGAAGTATCAGGGCCACGCTCCCTGTGACCCACCTCCTCCAACCAGGTCTCACCTCTCGACATCACGCCCAGCTATAAATCTATCAGAGGACTAATCCAGTGATGAATGTCACACACCCAGGACCCACTCACCTCCCGGTCGGTGCACCTACGAGCACATGAGGCTTTGGGGAGACAACTAGATAGAAACCATAATAAGGACTAATAAGAGTTACATTTGTGTGATTTTCAGGGATCATCTTTTTCACCTAACCAAAACAGATTCGAATTCCATTGAGCACCTATACTTTGGATTTGGACTCTCTTTTTTTTTTTTTTTTTTTTTTTTTTTTTTGCCAAGTAATACATGGGCTTCCTAAATGATCTACTGCATGTCTGAATCGTATAATGTGGCAGTAATGTGGCATATGCTTGTATGTATGTATATATGGTACGCAGATAATATCCTTCCAAAATACACATTCGAATCCATTCTTGTGATTATGTTACCTTAAACTTCTGGGGTGTTGTGAAATCAAGGAGCGCATTTAAAAAGTGTCATCTACATTTTACTCCATTTTTCACTATTGTGCAGCTAGGATTTAAACTGGAAAAAGATCCGCCCACGGTGCTTTGGATCAGGTGATTGTCCGGAAACAATGCTGTACTCCCATCCTGTTCTTTCACATTACATGGACAAATAACGCAGAGCTCTTAATAATCCTCGAAGCAGGCGGAGGAGGATCGGACTACTGCGGCCAGGCTTCCCTCAAAATCCGGGCTTCCTCGCGGGCAGCAGTGCAAACGGGGGCTGCAGAGGAGGACACAGGATTGAGCGCTGCCTCCGGGAGGAGGAGCTCAAATTGCTGTGAGAGCAAAGACGCGGCAAGTGGTTGCCGCAGGGGCGCATGCGCGAGTATTCTGCGGTACCAAACACCAAACCCTAACCCCTAAAGAGGGCGGGTAATAAGGCAATAAAGGTAAGCAACTCGGAATCTCTGATGCCAACAAAGAGTGGGAAACACATGATGGAATTTAGGTGGAGCTGACTTAATTCTGAAATCAGGACTTCATGGTCCCCAACTCTGTACGTTCTTACACCGTGTTTCTTTCTCCACCTTTCTTCCATTTTACAAAAAGCTCGTATAGACACCAAATTATTTAAGTTGCCAAAACACTATTTGAACACTCTTTGATAAACTAGTCATCCCTGGAACACTTGGGGCAATGAAAACAGATATTGGTCCAACATTCATTTCCCCTTCAGAGGGCCACGCGAACTGATTCATGCGTTCTTCAAAACAATCCAGTGGGGCTGGGGATTTAGCTCAGTGATTAGAGTGCTTGCCTTGCAAGCACAAGGCCCTGAGTTCGATCCCCGGCACCACAAAAAACAAAAAACAAAAAAACAAAACCAAAACGATCCAGTGTGAGAACCTCTACTGCCTTTTTTATTCAATAATGAAATAGAGGATGATGAAAAGTTACTAGCCTAAAGACCCATAGCCATTAATTCCCCAGAGAGTTTGACCTGAACCTCGTTCTTCTCTCCCTTTTTCCGTTGTAGAAGATCTCTAGACAGGATGAATCTCTATATGTCTTCAGATGTGGTAAACCAACCACTCCCAGGTGGATTTAGACCACAGAAAGACCATATGTGATATGTATAGTTTTTACAAGGATTACAACTAGTTGCAAGTAATTCAAACAAGTGAGATAATTACCTGAAAATATAAATTTCTGGCTTCTCTTGAAAAAACTGTATCTATTGATAGACTATAATTAATAGAATTCTATATTAAAGCTTCAACCCCATCTACTACCATCTGTGAATGGCACCTGGATATACAGATCCAAACTATTCAGAAGAATGTAGCCCTCTGCTCTTTGTCCTCATTCTTGGGAGAGTGTTTACTATAAACTGAGAAGGAGAACAGACCTGATGGTTAAATGGGAGCCAAGCTCTGAAATGGCTTAAAATGTACTTAATCTTCCCTTGACAGATACAATCTGAAGTGTTAAGCTTTGCTAAGCAGTCCTTGCTAAAGTATAGTCTTCAGAGTCCCTGTGTAATAGCACTCATTACTTCTTCTGCCCTGGCAGGAAAATCCACCTGAGTGTCTCAAAGGCCTTTTCTACCCAAGATCTATGATCCAAGATTTATGCTTCTTACTGAGACAAAATGGCCATCAAGCATTCTTGCACTCAGCAGAAGCTTTAAAATATAATTCCCTAGTTCTATAAATGTCCGAAAGCTAGAACTATCTGATGATTAAGAAGCTTGTCTCTGTGTCAAAGGAAAGTTCGTTTCCCATAAGTAAACTCTTGGTAGGCAGGAGGGTATCATTTATAATCCTGTATTTAAACACATAAAACTGAATAGATGTTGTAGGGGTCTCTATTGAATTCAAAATAAAGATGTTTCCCATAACCTAATACATGTTATGAGTTATCTATTATCCCATGCCTCTGACCCCACCCTCCAGCTTTTTCTTTTATTTTTATCTTCTCTTTTCCATATCCTGAATCTGTCTTTCTTTTTGATTCCTTTCACTTTATTTCACTTTTCTCTAAAAGCACACCACCTCCAGCTGTTCCTTGAATCTTTGTTTCCCCCTCTTGCATCTGATTACCGAAGGCAGCATTGTGTCTTCTATAAAACACTGGTCTGAGGTAACAGAGTGAGGATTATTTACTTTTCGCAGTGTAAATATGGATGCATCCTCTTTAGGGTATCTGAGATCTGCGAATCTGTAAAATGGAAATAGCTACTTTGGATGTGTCATGCAAAAACCAAACGAAATAACATGTTTAAAAACATCATGCTGTCTGGCAACTGCTGATCAATAAGCATTCCTTTAGAATTATAAAAAGGATACTGATTTCTCTGATTCAAGTTAATGCGGAGAATTAAAATTATAAAATAAAAAAATTAAAAGTTTGCCACCATACAGAAAAATGTTGGGATTTTCCACGTCTCCAGTCTTTACAAATACTATGAAAACATAAACCAAACATAAATACATAAATAAAGCTTTGAAGTACTACTCATATGGTTTCGTAAAATTTTTTTTGCCTTTTACTTAGCCCATAAAATATTTTTAAAATGTTTGAACTGAGTCTTACACTGAAGACTCTTTTTTGAGTCCAAGTTAAATAAGATGCTTTGTGGATTAATGTATTTAGTTCAATGGATTCCCCCCCCCCCCAACTTGGCAACTAAAGTGTTCATTGAAAGAATCCATCCTTGAGAAAGTATCTGTGGGAAAAAAAAAAAAGTTAGCATTACATGCTTTACATGCTCTGAGTGAATAATTGAACAAAATGAGAAAGCAGTTACTCAGAAACCACTCTTAGAGGAATCATAATTTTCAGAAGTAGAAAGTAAGGGCAGAGAGGTTAAGTAACATGCCTGAGGCCATGCAATTAGTAGTCTGCCAAAGTAAGCTGTTGAGGCAGATTTAGAATCCAATCCTGTCTGGTTCTGAAGTCAGTGTTCTTTCCACTCCATCACATCGATTCAGCAAACACCCATTTCTAAGGCCCTCTTCATCAATATAACAAAGCTGAAATTTGAAGCCAGTGAACCAAAATACAATTATTCTTTTTTAAAATTAATTATATTGGTACATATGCATAATGATCACTTTCTTCAAAGGGAATTTATACCTATACATAACACAGTTTGACTCTTCCTTTCCCTCTTCAATCTCTGTTCCCCTTCTTATTTACAAAAGCCATTATTCTTTCTACTCTCGTTCTTTACTTTTCCTTGCTTCCTTTCCTTCTCCCCCCTCCCTTGTTCCTGTACCTGTTTGAACATTTTCTTCCCATTTCCCAATATCTATTATACATTTTGGTTCTTATTTACACATTTAGTTTCTCCCTCCAGAGAAAAATGTGATATTTAAATATGTGTGTCCGATTTATTTCACTTAAGAGTATGGTCCTGAGGTGCATCAATTTACCTAGAACTGTCTCATGGTTAACCTTCTTTACGGCAGAGTAGTACTCCATTATTTAAAAAAAAAACTACATCTCCTTTATCTATTCATCCACTGATGGACATTTTGGGCTATTTCCAAAACTTAGCTATTACAAATTGTGCTGCTGTAAACACGGGTGTGCATACATCGCTGTGGGACGATGCTTTTAATTCTTTAGGAAGATACCAAGAAGAGGAATAGCTGGGTCAAATGGAGCCCATAATTTCAGTTTTTTGAAGAATCTTCACACTGATTTCCACAGAGGTTGCACCATTCTACATGCCCACCAACAGTAGAGGAGGGCTCCTTTTTCTCTAAAGCCCTCTTGCTTTTGTTATCAGTTGATTTCTTGATAATAGCCATTCTTAATTCATAACGCACTAAAATATTTTCATATATCTTTATTTAACAATATTAATAATATAGGGAAACGTTTTTCATTTAAAACCAATTTTGCTCCCCAAAGAATATTTGGCAATATTTGGAGACAGTTTTGATTGCCATGACCGTTAACAGGTATGTTACTGGTTTCTAAATAGTAGAAGCCAAGGATACTCCTAATATCTATGATGTCTATAATGCCTAATATGTGTCTTCTAAGAATTATCCAGCACAAAATGTTGATAGTGCTAAGAATGTAAAACCCTGCTCTGAAGTCTTCTCCCTTGTGACAAGGGGACATAATCTGAGCAAAACTTCTCACAGAGGACAAATTGTATAATGTATACAATATATGTTAATATTTTTAAAGACACTGAAAGGACCATAAAGAAATATGGGTACAAAATTTGAAAAAAAAAGGTGATATTTCCAAAATGTAAACCTACATAAAACTGTTTTTCCCTTAAAAACATTTACTCACTTAAAAACGAAAAATCAGCTACCAAACTGATACCAGGTTGTGGTGACCTTTCAGAAAGAATGGAACAAATCCCAGAGACCACTGAATGTGGGGAATCAGTTTATATCCTCCTCCAATGTAAGCTAAGAGCCAAGGGCTGCACACCCAGAGTTGTTCTGAACTAGAAATTGATCAGCTTTTGTTCAGAGTTACAGCTCAAGTGTTTGTCATAATCCAAGGGACAAGTTTTTATTTTATTGAAGATGGTCCTAGACTGGTAGTGTCCAAGTAGCTCAGCCAAAGTTAATGAAAATATTCTCTCCAAAATAATACAGTTCTATTAGGCCTGAAATTTTCTTAGAAATAAGTTTCCAACTATAATGATCATCAAACCAGGAAATACAGTCGGATTCTTAACCTAAGTAAATAGATCCCCATAAGATTCTGTAGAAATAAGAGCCAACAGAAATGTATCCATAAAATTTCAAATGTTAGTGTAACTAAAAGCAAACTATAAACTATAAAAAACTATAAAATACTTGTGCTAGGGATTTAGCTTGGTGGTTAGAGCGCTTGCCTAGCAAGCACAAGGCCCTGAGTTCGATCCTCAAGACCAAAAAATAAAATAAAATAAAATAAAATAAAATAAAATAAAATAAAATAAAATAAAAAAATAAAATATTGTGCTCACTATTGCTGGTGAGCACCCTACAGCTCACCAGTGTCTAGTGATGTCTTACTTCCAGCAGATGGGAGCACGGTACTTCATCATCTCTGGTTAGGCAAGACAGTGAACCTCCATTCTGTCACATCTCTTTATGGTGAAATTTGGCAATGATTATGTACAGAAATGCTGTTACAAGTCCAAATCTACTGAATTCTAAAAGTTTCTGAACTTGAATATACATCTTGAATATACTCTTACATTAATGCACACCACACTGTTAACTGGATCATAAAGTAGAATGACTTTATGGATATGAGGGGCTCCTGCAAACTGTCAGTCTTCAATCCCAGAAAATCACTCTGTCTTAAGCCAGTCTGTCCTGAAGTGCTCAGTTCATCCACCTCCCCAGCTCTACAAAAAGAGCTGGACACATCTGAATTGCCAGAGGCCGAATCATCCGGGCACCAGTTTACCTCGATGGTAGACATTGCTCCCAACTCAGACTGCTTATCCTATGAATGCTGGTATTGTTCACAGCACATAGTAGGTAATAAATTGCAGGTGGATATAGTAGAAGAGTGTAAAAATTCCAAAGACATTATCATATAATGTTCTCAACAGCAATAATCCAAAATTTTACGTAAATATTTGTAAAGTGCTCTTTTCTGACCCAAACCAAAAGTGCAGTTTTAAGACCTCAAATGTTTACATTTGTAGAGATTAAGGAAAGTGGACCTCTTATTCACTCCACACAAATCTGGGCTTTCTGTGGTCTTTGTCACTCAGGACATTAATTAAATCACAATGTTCTCTAAAAACCAGCCTTATCCCGAATCTCACTGAGAGCTCTAAGGGAAAGAGTAACCTACAAACAGAGCTGAAGATAGTCTCTGCCTTGACCTGCTTTACCCAGCGACACCCAACCCTTCTGGGTAGTATGAAGAGGATATAGAATCTTTTAGGGCATGAGAATAAGTGTCTCTTGAAATATTATTAGTAGGAATGTCCACTAGAGAACTATTACCTTGTTGATGAATAATTCCTTCTGAAATAGAAATTATTTTATTAAGTGACTTGTATGTCTGATCCGTTGAAAGTTAATCTTACCTCATTCAATGATTATTTATTGTTTAATCTATTGTGATAATATAGTCTATGAAGATTAATTCATTGGAATCATAGAAACCCTCTATGCTTGGGTGATTAATGCTTCACAGCAAATGTTAAGGGATTACTTTGTATTATATGTAATTAATCTCTATAAACACAAGCATTGTTAATATAAGAAGTATCACTCCCTTTTCCTCTCCCAGCTAGGGATGCACCTCATCACTTGTGGAAGGGAGATCTTTCCTTCAGGGTATGCACTAAAATCAGGCATAGACACATATCTAGCTTCAGGGAAGGACTGTCCCTTGCAAAGAGCAGTTGAAGGGGTTTCCTGCTTCTGTGATGGCCAACACACAACAGCTGTGCCAGGAGGCAGACAGTCAGCTTACTCACTGGCTTGTGCCTTGCTCTGGGGGGAAGCAGCTAAAATGATGTAAAAAGCAGTAATCATATTTGGACAAGTCATAGTAGAAGTTTGGAGAAGTTCATTGGTTTCTCCTTTTTTATTAATTTTACTGTTACATTTTTAGATAATTCATAATGATCACATTCATCATACAGAATTTGTACCTGTACATAATATAGCTGGTTCATCTTTTAACTTAAATTCAACACTCCTGTATTAGTTTCAGAGAGTTGCTGTAACAAAAGACTACAAATTTAGTGGCTTAAAACAACAATAAATTTATTGTCCTACAGTCCTGGTAGCTAGAATTCTGAAATTAAAAATTAAGAGCTACTCTGTCCCCACAGAATATAAAGAAGGCTGCTTCTGTGCTGCTTCCTGCTTCTCATTGCTCAGGCTTGTGAAAGCATAAATCCAAACTATACATCTGTCTTCACATGCAGCTTTCTGGATCTATGTCAAATTTCCCTCTTATATGGATATCCGCGTGCTGGTTTAAGGGCTTGTCCTCATCTAATTAAATCTGAAGAAGGCCCATTCCAATTAAGGCCACATTCAGAGATACCATACATCAGGATTTCAGTTTATCTTTTAGGGAGAAATAGTTCAGTCCTAATAACAACTCACTGGCAGACTCAGGCTGCATTATCTTTGCTCTTCAAAGTTTCTGAGCATCAGAAATGCCTTTGGATTTCCTCACAGAACAGCCTCATGCATGCTGCAATCAGAGTGACAGCTACCTTTCAGTAGGACGCCGATGCCAACAGAGAACACCTCTGTGTTCTTTCACCTTGAGTGGTAAAACTTTTTTGCAGATAGTAGTTACCCTAAAGGAACACAGGAAAAAAGGAGCCCTAGAGGTGAAAGCAGCTCTTATGTTAAGAGAGCAGAGACAGTTGGTCTCGCACAGGGGCCGGGGTCTAACAAGCCACCAAACACAGTCCCCACCTCAGCCCTGTGTTTTCCTCTCCTGTGCAGACTCCCAGATTCAAACGCTTCTCCCCTACATGTCATTCATTCCCACGGAGAATAGCGAACCTTTAAGAGACTCAGTGCCAAACTGCAACCCCAAACTCACTTACGTGTTGCAAAGATCCAGCACTGTAATTAAACATGAATATTGAGGCTTTAATTTAGAAAAATGATTCATACATTAAGATCTTTTATCTTAAAAGAAAAACAAATAACACATGCCATAGGTTCCCCACCACTGAGTGTTTCCGCTGTGTTAGCCTATCTAGACGTGCCTCAAAATTTCATCAGTAATAGGGCTTCCTAAGCATAAGGGCACAATAAAGATATGAAGCGCAGAGAGTGATGGGAAGCCTGGTGAGTGCGCAGCCCTCTCTTCCTACGCAATTTGTCAAGTAAGTACCAAAGAAGTTAGGAAAGAAAATGCCATTCGTGAGGCAAATTTCGTAAGTTACATCATTTCAGCCTCACGATTAGGAAGTTTGCTTTGGGATTATGCAGTTGGAGTACTGCAGGCAGCATCAGGAATTATTATCGTGCCATTTGTGGCCATTCGCGCCTCTTTGGAAGTACAGTGAAGGATGCGTGGAGTTGAAAGGATGATTCATTAAATAAATATGCTCAGTTAAACAGGGAATAGGAAGCTGTGGTTCTAGAGCGTTCCCAAAGCTGATGTGCAAACTCACTGCCCCCAGCACCGGTCACTGTACAATGGCATAATCGCTCTCTTTTAGTGTTCAAACCAACAATTTTCTTCCTTTATGACTCCTTTTCAAATGGCTGTTTTTTACTTACATTCTTTGCTGTGGTTATTATTAAATCCATTTGCATATTTGGCTTCGCTGAAAGTGCTGTTACCTTTTCTTTGCTAGAAAATCATTTCAAATCCCCCCACTATCCCACGTAGGTTTTGGACAAGTGAGGTGGAACTTGCTCCTCAGAACTACGTAGCATACGTGTGTGCGCCTGCTAGCTAAGATCGAAAGGGGAAATGCACCCACGCCTTTTTTCTAGAACAAAAACTAACCAGAAAAAAAAAATGAGTGGGTGTGATGAAGTGTATTTTAACTGATCAAGAATGAGAAACATTGCAAATACTTTTAAGTCAAAGACTACTGAATGGATATATTTCATTATTTGTCAGGTCTCATTTAAACAGTTAGTTCCTACCTAGAGGGTTACATAAGCGATCACTGACCTTGGCAATGAGACAAGAGTAACATTTTTAAAAAGATAGAGCGTTCTTGAAAAATATCCCAGAGGAATCAGATCTGTGGCCTTGCTGCTTTAACCAGTATCTGTAGTTTTTTGCCTATTTCTCTTCCTCTACCTAGAAATGGGAACTCTTAGATGTAGGAAAACTGTCATTTCGAACTCTAATTTCAAGTTTTGGATTACTGCTCGTACTTAATAGAGTCACCCTGGAAGTAATTATTCTGAAGATGTGCATGTGCTTTATTTCTCTTGAAGTCAAATGGTAGTGAAAGACCATAAATTCAAGAACAGAGAAAAACTACACAATTCTGACCGGAATCTAGAGGTCAGATCCCAGGATTAATTTTGTTGTTGTCTGTGTTTGTTTGCTTATTATGTCAAAGATCCAGCACACTAGTTCACACACACAGAAAAATATTTCATGCAGTGAAATGAAAAAAATGAATTTATTACTGAATAAATGTGTATGAAGAAGAAAATGAAAAATGTATTTAATGACATGTTTTTTCCTTCTTTATAGATTACGTCATAAATTTGGGGGGTTGAAATGAAGTTTTTAGTGAAATCGTGACAATGTTAGATGGTAGCAGCATTCTAAAGTATCAGTTCTAAAAATTAGAAATTGTATGGTCCCCAAAGATTTTCTTTTTAACTGAAAATTTACATGTGAAGGTCAGAAAAATCAGATGATATTCATCAGTGGGTTGACTTCTCCATATCTTTGTTGAAGTAATATTTTCCATTAAAAAATAAAATTCTTTTCCTTGTGTTTTGCCTGGGAGAGAAATTTCCTAGCTAATCACAAACTAGATTAATGACTGCTTTGCTACATGGACAGCCACTCAGTTATTCAGATGAATAATTACAAAAATGTTCTTATTTGATGAAAGGAAAACACCAGATGACCTTGAGAGGAAATACAAAAACAATGACGTGGAGATACACTCTTTCAACCATTTGGTTTGTTGAAATTATTACAGGATCTAAACAAATTAATTTACTTCATATTGCCATCTTAGAAGGATACATAAAGGAGAGAAGAACTTATTAATATGAACTTTGGATTTTTTTTCAGTGAAAACAGAGTCTTCAGATTAAGTACATCCACCATGTGTTCCACAGAATAAATTAATTCTAAAACTGTGTTCGACAAGTATTTAGTGATTTCCTGTTAAGGGGTAGGCGTGGTGGTGGAAGGTGCTGGCAATTGGGAATAACCAAAACAAAAGCTCTTTTTTAAAATAGTATTTTCCAGTGAGTTATAAAAGGTTATCTGCTTTCTATGAAATTTTAGCACATTGAAAACAAAACAAAAATCCTGGAAGATGCCTATGAAGGAAAAAGAAAAAAAGAGTATTTACAAAAGAGCAATAAGGTCACTGGTTTCCATATTCTTTTCAACAACCCAGGGTATTTGAAGAGATTAGAAAAATGCCTTCAAAATACTGAAGGAAATTATTTTAAAGAGAAAATTCTATAGCTCAAATAGCAGCCAAATGGTAAGATTTCTAATTAAGAATGAACAAAATGTTTACGCTTCTTTTATGTTGCTTTTACCACCATTCTGCAGGAGTTCCTATGCAGGTCTTTAGAACATAGCACAAAGAGAGATTCCAGAGGTTTTAATTCCTTTTCAAATACTAAGAAATAGTCTCTTGAATTTTAGGTGTTAAAACTGTCAGCCTCAAAATATTGTATAAAACCTAAAATCTCTCACCCTCTTCCTACCTACCACCTACACACACACACACACACACACACACACACACACACACACACACACAGAGCCAAATGATCAAACCACCGAAAATAAACCTTTCTTTCTTATAGGTTGGTTACGTCAGGAATTTGTTATAGTGTGGAAAGATGACTGACACAATGACCTTGAGAAAAATGACATAGTCTGACAATCTCAGCTTTCTCATCTGTAAAATAAGAATAAATAGGATTCTTATTTCATAAATTTTTATATAGGAACTAAGCAGAATAATGTATACAAGACCCTTAGCACTGTATCTGGCATACTGCAAATGCTTAAATAGTGCCAGCTCTCATTTTCGTCATTACTGAACCCAGACACACACATACTTCCACTTGTACAGTCGCAAGTCTAACGCTGTACTAATTTGAAAGTTAGCTAAATGTTACTATCTGTTATACACTGTTAGCAGTATCTTCTGATTACAGGCCCACCTGTCCTTCTATCATTCCTTTCTTTCTTCTTCTTTCCCTGCTTCCTTCTCTTTCTTCTTAATTCTTCTAGCTTAATTCTCTTCTGGCCCAACTGCAGAGTTTCATCACCGATTCATGACTTGCTTATTATTTCAAAATGATATCTCAATTCTAATTGCCACATTATTTTAATGAAATCTGTCCTTTTCCTTCTAGTTTTCTATAACAGGGGATTTTGGCCAGGGGTCCCATGCTTCAGAAAACTAACTTTAACTTTCTTCTCTAAGCCTGACATAGAGATTTTTTTATTCTCTTACACAGCTGTCCCTCATGTGGCAACATTATCATGTGATGAGTTGGAAGCACTTTGGTCAGAGTAGTAAGAACTGCACCCACAGCTTTGTCTAGGCATGTGAAATTAATTGTTTAACATCTTTCTGAGATGAAGTTGGTTTTAATAATATTCTGTAGAGGCATCTGGAGCTGACAGGAACTAAACATTATCTTTTGCTTAGCAACTGGCAGTCCTTTTTATTTACCAAAAATAATATGTCTTATAAAATAAGGTATGCTTCCAGTTGTGAATGTTTGGAAATTTAAGTGAGCCATGCCTGCCAAACCTAGAGTCCAATTAAAAGTATGTCACAGAAGCAAGAGAGAAGCTAATATGATGCCTGTGGAAACACACAGGAAAGTGAGAACGCTGGAGACAGAAACTAGTGGATGTGTCCCTGTGAGAGAAACAGTGTCCTAGGAGAAGGGAGCACCAGGAATCCAGGTACCACAGAAGTAGAGCTCAGCTTGTGGAGATGATGCTGGTGCTACCTCTCTGTCTTTTCACATCATTCTCATCCTGGCATGTCACTAATGCTAGCTGGGTAGCAGCAGTGTCCACAAGGACATGCAGGGTGGTTGAGGATCTCACCCCAGCATCAAAACCATCTGGTGCTAGGGGCTGATATGTACCGGGTAACTCAGATACTCAGCCTCGGTCTTTTCCAACCAGCTCCCACTTCCGGGACTGGACAACTGCAGCAGGAAACGGCATCTCTTGGGGCAGAGTGGTGACCGGAGCAGGGAAACCACAGGTTTCCTGCAGAGCACAACACTACCTGTGATGGTGGGAACCACAGGTTTCCTGCAGAGTGTAACACTACCTGTGATGGTGGGAAGTGGAAAAAGTTGAAGCTTGGATTTCACAGCTGAGGTTCTCTGCCTTGAGGCATAACTCCAGCTTCCCCTGCATTCATGAGATGGGAGCAAACTGAGGTTTAGGTATTTGCTTCTCTGCACTACAGACAGGAAAGAAAAGCAACAAATCTGCTCTTTTAAAGGAACTGATAGTCCTGAAAAAATGAGACATTGAAATACTGATAATAGTAAATAATCTCAGATATGTAAGAGAAGATACTAGAAACGTTAGACAAGTTTTTTTAAAAAACTCCAGTATGTATTATCATATCAGGTACGACAATGTAACTGCTGAAATAGCATCAAGTTGAAGAGCAGATGATATATGGATAATGAATCAATGGGCTGGCAGGCTGGAGTGAAGATCTATTCCCTCAGGCACAGGAAGAGAAGACATGAGAGAGAAAAAATGAGCTGTAAAAGATGTAAGTGCAAATGTTAGCACTCTCCTAAAAGCAGTCCAGGAAAAACACTGGTAAGCCAAACGATCAAGAAATTCTTAAAATTAAAGAAAAGATGCTGTACCTCAGAATAAAATAGCTCATATTGAATGTGTTGGTTTTTTTTTTTAAGATACAGTATTTATAGACTCGGTAAAAGTTTGGAATGCGGTAGATCGTTAATGAAGAAATAAGAATCATTCTGACATCCAATTTCTCAAGAACTGCATGAAAGAGGGAAGGTAACATTTTCAGTGTTGAAAGAACATAATTTTTGAGTGTAGAATTTTCTATCCAATAAAAAGTGACATTTAAACCTCAAGGTGATACAAAAATATTTTTATCCATGAATTCCTGCAACTTTTTGGCACAAGAAAACTGTCTTTGGTATTAATCTTCAGTGATAGGACACAATCAATAAAAGAAATGGAACCAGGAAGGAGGAAGAAAGTACTATAAGAAATAAGGATGAGTAATTAATTAAGATTTATCAATCTCTAAATAACAATAATACCTTCCCTGATAGAGAATCTATGGAAATCCAAAACCACAAAGCACAAAGGGAGGGGGAAGGAGAGAACAGAGTAAGAAGAGAAAACACCAAGTTACTGGCTTTATATGAAGAAAAGATAAAGCTATAATAAGACCTAAAACTATATGAGTCTTAATAAGGCAAATAAAGATAAAAATCATAAGAGAAATAAGGAGGGAAAAATCCTGGACTAAAAACACAAAGTGAAACAGAAGAACAGTGTCTGCATAAAGTAATAGTTCCCAAAAAATACATACTTGGTGATCAAAATGATTGCAATTAGAGACTTTAAGTATTTTCCCAAAAATGTATAGATTAAAATATGAAAATAGGCAAAGCTTTGGAATTTCTGGACAATACAATAGATAAACTTGTATCCATATATACAGTTTTACATTTAACAATGACATGTTATCTATTCTTTTGAGTCATATAAAGCAAATTCATACTGGGTCACAAAAGAAGCTGCTATACATTCCAAAGAGGGAACATCACACAAACCACAAGACTACAAAATTAGAAATCAATAACAAAGGATCGCTGAAATAGTCCCATATGTCTGCAAACTCTAAAAAATCAGACTACTAAATTACCCTTGAGTTAAAAAGGCTGTTGCATGTAAATTTTAAGCAACATAAACCTGAATGCCAGTGAGACTACAACATATTAAAATTTATGTGAAAAACTAAAGCAAATCTAGAGGAAGATTTAAAGTTTTAAATATGTGTGTATATATATATATATACCAGAAAAAAACTGAAAACAAATGAACTAATATTCAATTCAAAAAGTTAGACAATGAACAACTTAAAACTCAACAACAAAAAATGGAAACTACAAACGGAAAGAGAAAAGCAACAAGATGGAATAAAGTGGTGAATGGTAAAACTGAAGCTTGGTTCTCTGACAAAAACATAAATTGAATGCCAGCAAAATAGAATAAAAATAATTAGAAAACTAAAAAACATACAAAATAAAAACAAGGATATAACTAGAAATAATGCAAACAGTATAATGATATAAAGTATACGATTATATTACTATGCAATAATATCATATTGATTCATAAATCAATATAAATCAGATGAAATTGTAAATCTTAAATGCCATGAATTGACAAAACTGACTATGAAAAGTGTAAAATTTCAGTATATAATAATTATTACAGAATCAGAATTGGTAATTATGGCTCCCTAAACAGCCACAAAAACACGTGATTGAATATGTGACTTCCAATAAGATTCAGAGAAACATAGAATTCCTACTTTAAACAATATTTACTTAAGAAAATTTTCTTTAAAGTTTGAAAGCCTGTGAAAGTTTCTGTCTACCTCTGTATCCATCTCTGTATCTATGTTTATATATATGTACAGATGGATGGATATATTTATTTAATTCAATACTAGATAAGACTATTGCAATAATAAAATTTAAATTTAAAAACATAATGCAGCTCCAAGTTAAATTATTATTTCATATAAGTTGTATTTTATATCATTTGAAGATATATAAGCTTCCTAAATCAAATGTTACCTAATTTAACTCAACTGTGTATTAAAAATGTATTATGATCAAGCAGGATTTATCCTAGAGTTATAGAATAAATTAAGAGAAGGAACTATATCAAGGTTAATCACAACGGATATAAAAAATTGACTCTCTCAATAGAATGCCTTTGAAATCTCTCTTGTAAAACTAGAAGACATGTCTTTAGTTTATAAAAGTTATTTTCTAAAATGTTTCCTGGCAAGCGTCGCATGTATTCCTTTGTAGTGCGGGCAGAGCGGGGCTTGCCTCCTACCACTGCAAATTTCAATAAGGTCCTGGGAATTGTGGCTAATGAAATAAGACAGAAGAAAGAAATATGAAATACATGTATTAACTGAAAGACAAATAGTCTTTATTTGCAAATAGTCATTCCATGAAAATTAGCAGGCAAACTATGGAATTAAAAGGATAATTTAGAAATTTACAATGATTAAAATCAATGCTAGTTCCTCCTTCTGTTCTCTTCTGATTATTCCTCTTTTTCTCCTAGACTTTCTCATGTTAGCATATTTTAAGACTTAATTCTTGATTCTTTTCTCTGAATATGCTCTGGAAATTTCATAGTCTGGTGGTTTGAAATACTATCACTCATTTCCAAATTTATATGTGTATCCGGTACCCATCTACCAAAGACTAGATTTGTGTTTACAACTATCACATTCACATTTCTTTTTAACGTTTACTACACATACCACTTAAAACATCCCACACTTAACTCCTGGTTTTCTTCCCTAAGCCTCCTTCACATCCTCATCTTGAGTTAATAACAATTGCCTCCTTGAAATTGCTCAAATAAAAATCCTCGGAGACATCATTTTCTTGTTTCACATCCTACATCCATCCACCTATATATCCCATTATCTCAATCTTGAAAAGTATTTAGACTGTAATCGCATTGAACCATATCCACCTATATAGCCTGACCCAGACTATATCCCATGTCCCTGAAATTAATGAAAGAGCTTCCAAACAGCTTCTACGTGTATCTCTTTACATCATTCTCAGCTCTGTAGCAGAGCTGTCTTCCTGACTGTAGAAGAGGAGAACAGGTCACTCCTATACTCCAAAGTCTGGAACACCCTCACTTTCATGTAGAATAAAAGCCAAGATCCTCACAGTCATCTACAGGCCTTGTGTGGTCAGTACTCCCAATTTATCAGTTCAAACTTATCTCCTGCAACTCTCGTCCCTCACTCACTGTAGTCCAGCCACATTGAATGCTCTAGCACTGTTACATTTTCTTCTCTCTCTCTGTCTCTCTCTCTTTCTCTCTCTCTGTGTTGGCTCTTGCCTCTACCTAGAATGCCCTTTTCTTTCAAGATACCAGCTTATCTAATTCTCTTCCCCCTTCAAGTCTTTCTTCAAACCTCACTCTTTCAATGAGGTGTATCATATTCTATTTAATTCTGAAAACTTCCTCCCACAGCACATTTAATTCCCCTTAACATACACTTTTTCCCTTGTCTGTAGGAAAGCGACCACTATAAATGAAATGAAATTTCTCTGAAAATTCCAGCAGTACTTTTGGAAAGAATTTAACAAATTCATTCACATATATAAACAAAAAAATCACATATATATGTGTGTGTGTATATATATTCTCAAAAATGTATATATGCAAATAAAATGTAAAAAGTCACTAAATTTCCAGAATATAAGCACAAAGAAAGTAAATGAAGAAATAATATTATTTATGTTTAACTATAAGTGATGACAAGTTACTATTTTCCACTGTGCAGTACAGTGAAAAATCAATATTTAACAATATGCGATGGCAAAGTTAAGGAAAACACAGTAAGGGTAAGATCAGTAAACTGTAACAACCATTCTAGAAGTAATTTGACAGTGTTAGCTAATTAATGTGTTTATACCCTTTTATCAGCTTTCTCTTGTAGTATGAATTCCCCCACAAAAAAAAGTCTCATCCAGATTAAAAGGAGACGTGAAGGACATTTGTCACAGTGTTCTTTATGGTAAAGTTGACGTCAGCCTAAGTGTGTAACACTAGTGAGAATATGTGGCAGACTGATTTTTCTTCAGCAATGTATGATTCCCCTGCCTGGGATAAAAACAAAATGCAAAGGAAATCTGCAGAGGCAATCAGAGAGAGAGAGTGAGAGAGAGAGATTCATTGTGTGGTCAGTTCCAGAGTGGAGTCCTAGCGCAGGATCAGTGTTTGGGTAGGAAGTTACCACTGGCCTCACCGACATGGACACTTGACCCCAGCATCACTGAATTCCTGTTTTTGCTGCTACTTGTAGGCTTGTAATGACACCATCAGTACTTTCCCAAATCTTTGGGTCACTTTTCACACCTTTAAGAATTAATGGCAATAAGCTCTTGACTGCCAGGAGAAAGGTAGAGGGGAAGAGAATGTCCCCCTACCGTGCCCTCGGCAAAGCGAAAGACGGAAAGTGCTCTGTACCGGATCTCACAACCTGGAGGGGAGGAGAACTGGGTCAAAACAGAAAGAAAGTACAAGTGTAGGGCAGACTGCAAATGGAAGATGTCAAACTGCTCTTTTTCTTGAGAGCTCTTTATCCGCATATATAATTTATCCTACACTCGTACTTCACAAAACGGTCCTGTCTTGTGATACAACTATGCTTCGCACTGAGACCCAAACCACGTGTACATTTTCTCCCAGGAAAAGAACACCAACTTCAAAGCTATGAGTCACTGCATCTGCCTCCGATCTGAACAACAGAATAATGTCAATTCTTCCTCAAACTCTCTGTTTCCATAGTCTCCAAGTTACAGACTCACTCATCTCACTTGTACAATAAACAATGAGAGAATTTAGAAAAAAGAAAATAATTATTAATTTTATTAATTATAACAATTAACTTATGTTAATGAATGCAAGGAAAGTAAGAGTACTCATATGTGTAATGATTATGAGGTCTTCGCAACCAACTCAAATTTCCTTTTTCCCTAGTCTAAAGCCTCAGTCTGCTGTGGTTCTTTGACAGGGTTGCTTGACGGGTCTAAATGCTTGCTGGTCTTGTCTTTACAGAGTTGCCGCAAGCTTCTATTCGCCCTTCTTACTGAATTTGGTCACGTGGTGAGGAATGTTGGGAGGTAAGCGGGGTTCCTTTCATAATCTTCCTTTTCAAAATATGTTGCAGCAATCTTATTTGCTCTTGATGGTAAGGATTAATCATTTCCCCAGATCCGTAATTAAATCACTCAGTAATAAGGGACGAGTTCCCAAGCCGCTTGCACAACAGGCTGTGTGAGCTAGAAATTCCGCTGCTGCTCTGGTCCCAATCAAGCCTGACAGCTTTTCAGTTCCCCCACAGTATCCTACCCAAATGTGGCCTGTATTCCCTTTGTTTTGCAGAAGGCTCCCTAAATATTGAAGAATAAAATGCAAAGAAAAGTCCCCTTTAGTTTGGAGGTGGCGTATGTTAAGCCCATCGCTATGGTTGTTGTTGTTTTACATGGTGCTGGCAGTTGAATCCGGGGCCTTCACACTGAGCTACATCCTCAGCTCCTTTTGTTTATTTTTAATTTTGAGACAGGATCTTGTTAAATTGCTAAAATGCCCAGGATGGGATTCAGTTTGCTATCCTCCTGCCTTGGCATGCCATAGCCCGGGATTATAGGTGTGTGCCACATACCCAGCTAAATCCGCGACATTCTAAGAATTCATCTCCCTGTCTGTGGTGTGCAGGGCTCTTACGAAGGCATCCAGAGTATCTATTAGTTCTTGCTTCGTAGAACCCACCAGCACGATGCTGTAATTGTAGCGGAGCACTGTGCTAACTCTCGGAATAATGCGACAAAGTCTTGAAAATGGTACAACGTGGCTGTCTTCATTCAAAACATATGTGGGGATATAGAAATAGACAAAGACATTATGAAAAGATACATAAACACACACACACACATATATAGTCACTTGTATATAAGGATATATATTCTAAAAATTTATTCAGTTTCACCAGAAATAATCATGAAGTGGGGATAGTCTTCTGCTGGGCCTACACTGTGGTTCGGACCCCAAACCATTCGTCACTTTCTAAGCTCCCTTCTGATCAGTGGACCGAAAAATCATTCTAGGTTCCCCTAAGTTACTCAAGTTCAAAGTTAGCATACACTGAAACATTTAATGACTCAAAAGAGGAGCGTTCTTGTGAAAAAATCCAGGAAGAATATTAAATGTCGCTGTGATTTTATTGTCGAGGCTCTTCTTCATGACAGGGTTTTCGACCTCATTTGACATCATGACACATCTAGAAAACAGTATTTCTACAGCATGCCAGAACAGATGGAGGAATTAGCAGAGCTGGGTATGCCTGGCCTAAAAGCACACACACTGGCCTTGCCCGAGCTCTTCAAAACTGAGTAGAGAGCACAGTACCCCGGCAATCTGCAGTCCTTGCAAGCTACCCCAGTGTGCCGTGCCCACCATGCAGGTAATTCTGCTCTGGAATGCCTGATCTCACCTCCGTTCAGCTCCGGGGCAGTGAACCAGCTTGAATACAGAAACCAGGTATACAAGTCAAATTCATAGTGACATGCCAGGCTCTTGCTCACCAGGGCCAGAGCTTTTTATGGTTAAAAATAGTGGACTAACTCAATGACTGTTCATTCGTTAAGACACAGGGATCCTATGTAAATTGCCCACAGTCAAAAAATACATATATATTCTTCAGACCAGCACATTTTATGTAACACACTAGCCCTGCTATTTAGTAGGATAGCCACATCTGGTATTCTTGATGTTTAAGATTCACTGCTTGGCTAGGATAATCCAAGGTCTTCCTGTATTAGGATTCTGAAGATGCTAGAACAAACCCCATGGGCCAGGTGGCTTAAGCAACAGACATTTATTTTTCACAGTTCTGAAGGCTGGAAAGTACAAAATCAAACTGCCAGTCAGCTGAGTTTCGCTTGAGGACTCTCTGGCTTGTAGGATACACACATGGTGGGTGAGCAGAGAGACGGGAGGGTTGTTGAGAGAGCTCTGGTTTGTTCAATAAGTACACTAATCCCATTATGAGGACATTATCCTCAAAACCTCATGAAAAACTAATAATCTTCCAAAAGCCCCATTTCTAAAAACTGTTATCTTAGAGCTTATAACCTCAACCTGTGAATTTTGGAGGGACACAATTCAGTCCATAACATCTCCTATGATTGTTGAAATTAGGGAACTCATTCTATCTGCGATTTCCTATTAGTCTTTGAAGAACAGTTACCATAAAGAACTTTCCAAAGATTCTCTGACTCTCTCTCTCCACAAGCATTTTTCTCAAATCCTTGAAAATGGGAATACATTTTGGGCCCTCTGGAGGGAACATACTTAGTTAAGTAGGTGGTTTATGAATACTAAATTCACTTTAGCATTCATATCTTCCAAAGTTTTGAGTTATTTTCTTACATTAACAAGGTAATTCTGGTATCTCAACTCTGCTTATAGTGGATCAACATTGAATTCAGACTTCTGTCAGCCAGTAGAGTGAATAGTTGAAACAAGATCCAGCATACAGAACCCAGATTTCTGAAGAGTTCATATATATTGATAAATTTAGCCCAAGCCTTCTATTGTAGGTATCATAATAATTCATACCCACATAAAGGTCCCAGATTTTTGTCGATATGAGTGAATAAATTCCTTTCATTACTTTTTACATAAAACTTAACTTTCTGGAACATGTTGAGATCCAGCTTTAGTTATAAGGGTGGAAACAATGAGAGACTTACGGGTGTGCAAAGCACTAGGAGAATAAATTTTCTATCACAAGGAAATTGAAAGAGGTATGGCAACCATAAGAGAGGAAGGAGCAGATGCACCAAAAGACAAATGGGAAGAGCACCAGATGGCAATGCAAATTCAGCTGGGATTGAGAAGGAGAAACCTGCTGATCATTCTAAATCTCACACGGTTATCCACTGGCTCCTACTACCTGCCCCGTGCTTTGATACTCACTCTGGACCAGCTACGACTCCAAGTGATATTATAACTTGGTGATCAATGGACTCAACATTGTGTTTGATTTTGGCCAATAAACCGTATCAGCAATATGGTTGTGTTTGTAGGGTTTATTAGCTTGGTTTTAGAAATTTCCTGGGTTTAATCTGTTTCTTGAGTTGAGAATTTAGGGACTCGAACTATCTATGCTTTTTTCTTTATGCTGTTCTGTGCCATTAGAAATCGCATTGCCTCAAGTGTTGGAATTCTTCACATCCTTCATATTCTCTGAGATAGCAGCAATTGTTCTCCTGGAAAACTTGCTTCATACGTACCTCACTCTAGGTGGTAATATAATTTGGTGGTTTTATCTTAGTGTGGTATGTGCTGTAACATTCCCTTTCATGTCTAATATTTTTGTTCTTCAACCTCAGCTTAGCTCCCTCCTCATGAAAAATTTTCCAAACTGCAATTATCTCTTCCTGTCACTTTGACGCTTGTTGCCTATAATTCCATTCCCTCGTACTAGTTTCTGTGTTAGGTAGAATTCTTTTACAGGGACAAATAAAATAACTCTGGCTAATTTAGATAAAATGTTAATTACTGACCTGAGAGCAGATAAGTATGGAGAACCTGAAAATCTGCCTTAGAAAACTAACATGAACTAAAAGGTCGCAAAGACAAGATCATAGCACATGAATAGTTGGATTAGAACAATGATTCATACTATAGATATCATACTGATTTTGCTCTTGTCCACATAAAGTTTTTATCTTCAAGTAAAAGGGAAAAAGCTGCTGTCTTTGTCTGTTTCTGTAGAGGATTGGTGGACCCTGCCTCCTAGCAGGATTCACACGAGTTTCAAATACATAATACGTAATTGAATGACAAATAATTTGAATGACAAATAATTACATTATCATGCCGTCACTCAGAAATGTACTGTATCAAAGTGTCTCTGGAATAAAAATCATTTGCATGTATGCATTGTCAGCTTCTCTACACACTCTGGAAGAATTTGTTTATATCTTCTAGTTTCTTGGAAATTTCTTGTGATAGGTTAATAGCTAAATCAAAGAAGTGAAAAAAGTCAAGAAGATAATGGACTTACTAAAGATAAATAAAAGGACTGATAAGAGGATGACTTGGAGGAGCAAGGAGAGAGGAGAGTATGAATGTGCTGATGTTTTTGGGGGGCAGGACAGAGAAATATTTTGAAAGAGAAATGGTTTTGAGGGGAAGCATCTACCATGATAAGGAAACTTTAGGCTACAATTCCCACTTTCCAAGAGATGAAATAAATCAAGTTCTTTAATCAGGTTTTCTGCTTGTTGCTTTTAGAATTATAGTTAGATGTCTTTTTCTAAAATACCAGTAGGTACACCTTTATGGGGTTAAAATCTAAATAATCTCAAGTACTATTACTGTTTAATACTTACTTTTCTGTTGATTCCTACATCAGCTACTTTGCTCTTTTCCTAGAAGACATGTCTTCTTGTACACTAGGGACAGTTCCATATACTCTTCCAGTGTTTGTGTGTGTGTGTGTGTGTGTGTGTCTGTCTGTCTGTCTGTGTTTCAGAAGGATGTCATTACTTCAGATTTTCAGATGCTGTTCAATTTTTATTGCAACATAATACTTTTCGTGGCCCAATTATTTTGTTTGACTTTGCTCAATCTAAATTTAAAGGAAATCTGTACATGCTAAGGACAAAAGAGAAACTTACATATTACACTGCTATCTGCTTTGGCGAAGCTATGAACTGGTAGAGGTCTTCAAAAATTACAGTCCTGTACCTGCTGCTACTTTCAGCACCATCCAGAGAGGTTTGCTCACACAGACTACACCTCTTGTACACAGTAAAATGTAGTCGATTACTGTATTCTTCTGCTGTATTCTGACAATTGAATTTGACAAAATTTTTTAAGAAAGAGAGATGGCTGTTGATGTAGGGTGAGACACTGTCTAATGATGGATAAGTATTTCGCGTGTATAGTCAGTGGTAGATCAATAAGTCATACTTGTAAAGCTTTTTCAAGCCAGAAAGTTCACTGTATTTCAAGCTATAAGGCCTCCAATCTTACTGATCAATCTCCCTTCAGTGAATGCTTAGTTATCTGAAAAACTTCAAAATTTTTATACTAGTTTTACTGTGATTCTTAGATTTTTGATATTTTGAATTCTTGGTGTCATTATAATTAATTTAGTCTTAGGAAGAGAAAATATTCGATCTGAGACAAGTGTCATGTAAAGTGGCTTCAATGATGATTTATTTATATTTCTCTTCCTCGAAACAGAATGTGGACCTATTGAAAAATGACCAAGATCATGTCATATTTTTTATGTGCCTGTAGCACCTATAATAATATGTGTTATATAGAACATGTTCAATATGTTGCTTTTTCATTTTTTTTATTGAGACAGAGTCTCACCATGTAGTTCAGGCTGGCTTTAAATTCATTATGTAGCCCAAGCTGGCCTCGAACATGCAGCGATCTTCCTGCCTCAGCCTCCCGAGTGCTGGCATTACAGGTGTGTGGCACCATGCCCGATTACATTGCTTTTTTAAATTTTGCAATACTGGGATTGAACACAGGGCCTTTTTGCTGATCTACATCTCAAGCTTTTAAAACATGTTTTAAATTGCCCAAGCTTGGCCCAAACCTGAAACCTTCCTGCCTCAGTTTCCGTGATTGTTAAGATTACATACATGCATAACCATGCAATACATTCCTTTAGTTGTACACCAAATGCATTCAACTGCAAGTTTCTCAACAGAACTTTTCATCCTCTATTTCCCCGCGCCCCAGTGGATCTTACCATGTCTGTCTGACTGTCCCCCACCTCTCAAATGATACAGTTCTCACAGCACACCAAGCGCCATTCTCATTACCAAACCCCAGACCTTCTTTTCAGTATCCACCCACTTGAAGTTTTTGGGATGATGAAATCCGAGGATCGTCCTGTCGCCAGACGGCCTTCCTTTGGTTTCTGACGCTGTCTTCCCTAGTTCTCCTGTTTCCTTCTCTTTCTTCCCCAGTGCTCTCTCGTCTCACTCGCCTAATTGTAGGGTTTTCCGGGATTCCACGCGCGGCTCTCTCCTGCCCTCCTTTCTTCACGCTCAGCGCTCGTTACCTGAGTGTTTTCCTCCTACCCTGTCAGCTCTCATCAGGGAGAGATGCCAGCAGAGCCTCACGGTCTTTGTGATTTTCATCGTTAAGTTCTTCCTCTCTCCTGAAATCCAGGTTTGCGTTTTTCGCCTTTTTTTTTTTTTTTTTTTTGGTGCTGGGGATCGAACTCAGGGCCTTGTGCTTCAAGGCAAGGACTCTAACCACTGAGCTAACACCCCAGCCCCCTTTTTCACCTTTTAAAACCTGTATGCTTCTTTTAAACTGCACTCTTGTATGTCTCAGATGAAATGCATCACTCCACTCTCCTAGCCAGTTTTTCAGGGTGCCTTTTTTTCAGGTGTTCTGAAACCAATTAATGGCTTTTTTGAACTAGAAATTGAGATTATCTATATTCCTTTTATTTTTCCTGCCACTACTATTCTTGTACTTAATTTATTGTTAAACATAGTCAAGTATACCAAATATTTTTCAAATGCACTCCTTCTTTTCAGTCCTGATGATTATTACTTTCATTTGAACCCATATTTTCTCTTTACAATTTATTTTTTCTCATTTATGTCTTCTTTTTATGCTGTCCAAATCATAATTCTGATCGTAATGCATCATTTCCTACATGTCCCCAGACTCCTGGCATGATATTTAAAGTTCTTTGTTATATCTTACAACATATCTTATCAACTCTTCCACCTCACCCTTTATTCCCCCTGCATCCAGCCTTTCTTCTGTGATTTTTCACATCCCTGTCACTTAGCTAATACTGCTTCCTCTATGTAAATTGATTAATCTTTGCCCTTTCCTTCCCCGTACTAACTGGTATACCCAATCTGAAATCATTCTACAACCTTGGCCTTGATTTCTCTCATAATTCATGATTTCACCACCTCTTACTTTTTACAAGTTATTAACTGATTTCAACATTAGTCTCTGTTTCTAACAACATTGCAACATTCAATATCCTTTGGCTATCCTGAAACAATGAGGGTATGTGAAAAAGCGAAAGAAAGATTCTTAAGATTTCAGTGCAGTTGAATTTGTATAAAAATATTTTAATGGAAATCATGAATAGTACTACCTTTAAAATTTTTAGCCCAACAAATTTAAGCTGAGCAAGAATGAATTCATCAGCAACATTGGATTCTAGACCTAGATTTGCCTTGATTTGGGATTCAGGGTTCTTATCTAAAGAAATAATGTTAATTATATGTGTCTCCTACTTAGCTCCACATAGAATTTTTGAGGAAACAATTTTCTTTTATATAAAATACTGTTATATACATATGAGTGTTAAAATGCATTAATGCAAAAACAGTAAAAAGTATACTAAATATTATGGTGGACTCACTGTGGGCAACTTGAGTAGGAACGCCCAGCTGTACTGAGTTGGTGCAGTTCTGGGTGTAGAGGATCCACCTGAAGATTATTGCCAATAACATAAAGGAGAACAGGAGCAGAATATGGAGAAATTCTGTTGAGGCTGGTTCCCCTGACGGGAACTCAGCTGTTCTTGTTGCAGAAGGAGCTCAGGGCCTTGCTGCCATCGAGGATGCCTGCTGTTCACTTCAGGAGAGCCCTGGTCTTCATCTCCACTGTGAGCATCATATCCTGGTTCCAGGATAGATTTCTTTGGCCTTTTAGCGCAGGGACGGACTAACATGAGGCAGTGCTGTGGGCTTCCAGCCCTTGATTGGATCTTTTGGGTCTCAGGTGCATAGATGGGGTTCTACACTCTTCCTGCATTTGGCTTGTGTGTGTGTGTGAATGTTGTAACTTGGACTTGTCCTGTATTAAATCTGGTCTCTTGCAAACCATTGACTCTAAGAAAATAACTAATATAAATATTTATGTGTGAAATATCAAAATCATTGACATATGGTCATGGGTTTTCAAGAAACTATTCAAAAAGTTTTCAAATGAAAGCTAAAATTAATCATAGGGATATCTGTGTCATATGATTATTAAAGACTTTTGAGAGATAATATACACCTTTAATTTGTAATTTCAAAATTATTTTAAATTAAATTAATCTGGAAAAAATAGTTTATTAACTATTTCATGCCAATTTATAAATGGCTCGTGTTGGATTCCTCTAGGGAACAGGTTTTAGAACAAAAAGGCAGATAGTGTAGTAGAAATTGAGTCTTGTGCTATTGTTGAGATGACCCGAGAGTAGAGAACATCATCTGGGAGGCAAACCAGAAGAGCAGCTTTATCCGAAGGCCTTCTGCTGTTGACCTGGCTGATACATGGAGACAGTGATTTTATCTGCACTTGTGTAAATGACAGAAGATTGCACGGAACGGCTTTAGGTGCATTTCAGACCTAAACCCTCCACTACTGTGAAGAGTTGAGACAGTTATTCCCTTTCTCCTTTAGAGACTCTGTTTCTCTCCCCCTTCTCCCTCTCTGTGTCTCTGTCTCTCTCCTTTCTCTGCTTGATTTCACTCTGGAATTCAACTATGCCTCCATCCATACCACACCAACACCACTGTTGGTATGGATTGGATTGAAACTGTATTTCAAATGGGTAAGAATTAATTTAGACACGTGTTCTTCAAGAAATGGAAAACAATCCAGTATTTTAAGTATTTCATCATATTAAATAATTCATCATAAATTACACTCTATTCCCTTATTACTCAGTTTCTGCTTGCTTAGACATGTAGTGATTATATGATAAATTGTAATCCACAAGGAGGCCTTAACTTCTGTCACCTTAGGACTTAACTGAATCCGAAGTCTACTTCAGAGAGATAAAATCAGGTTTACATGGTTGAATATAGTTCTCTCTGTTCCTGCAGTTATTTTCGTGACACTTATTTTGGAAGTACTAAAGCAATTTTCAAATCTGAGAGCATCAAATCTTTAAGTTGGCTGAAGTTTCAGGCCAGTAAATGTCCGCCAGGCAATTTTTGAGTCTTGCTCAAAACAAAAACCACCCTCCTTTTTCTGTTTCTAACCATAGTTGCCTTATGTTGAGTAAGGAGAGCAAAGAAGACCAGGACTCAGTAAAATGCCACTGCATGAGGCTTGTTCAATTTGTACTGGATTTACGCATTAAAAGTAGTATGTCCTATGTGGCACAGGCATTCTGTGCAGGAATCTTTCCACCAGGCCAAGTGTCTTCACATGTTTGCGGGAAGCAGCCAATGTTCTTGTTTAGGGTCCTATGGGATTTAAATCACGTTTTATGCATCTCATAGTTGGCTTCTAGCTGGCATTTCACACTTTCAAAGACCACTGTGGCACTTCGTCAGTCTTGTACAAGCTTTTAAATGATCGAGTAACTCACTCTGTCTTTTGAGCATGGTTCTAAAAATCATGTGGCTCATTTTTATTCCTAAACATTCGAATTCTGAAGATCTACAATATGATATATATCTCTCATATTTTAATACAAAGATTATAAAATACAGTGAACATATACATTTTAAAATATTGTTATAGTAAAAGACATCATTAGTGCCCCTCAAAATCCTCGCCCTATTTTGAAAAACACATGTCCTGTCGTTCTTGCCACTTTCTGAAGCAGTTCTGGAAGTCCTCTTTCATGGCTGCCTCAGTGTCCTGAATAGATTCAAAATGTTTATTTTTCATGGTCATCTTGACTCAGAGGAAGAGCCAGAGTTGGTACAGTGACCAACTCAATGAATAGGTGGGCGAGGATATAGGATAGTGTTTTTACCAGTCTGCCTTTCTGTTGGATGGCACTTGGCAGCGGCCTTCATTGTATTTTTTTAAAATCATACTGCCTAAGAACAACCACGAAAGAGGATTTCTAGAACTGCTTCAGAAAGTGGCAAGAATGATAGGATAAGTGTGTCAGAAGCAAGAGAGAATATTTTTTCTGGGGGGGAGAGTTAATGGCAATGTGTCTTTTATGGTAATAAATTTCCTAAAATTGAAACATTTTCTACGTATTTTAATTAGCCTGTGTACATTTCAAGCTTGAAAAAATGGAAAGTTAAATTGATACTATAGGGCTGAGGATTTAGCTTAGTGGTTAGAGTGCTTGACTAGTGAGCACAAGAGCCCGAGTTCGATCCCCAGCACAAAAAATAAATAAATAAATAAATAAAATAAATTGATACTATAATAAATTTGAAATAAAGCTACACAAGCAGAGAATTTCTACAGAATCTTTTCTTAGTTTCTATACTAAAGCAAAGGAAAAAAGATATCAAAGGAATAACATATATTTTTTGGAAAGAAGCCTGTTCACACAAGCTGTTAATTAGTTCATTGATTATCATAAGCACCTATCTTTCTTTGGCCCCAAGAACTGTATGTTTCTCCTGTGTCATAGCACCTTATCTCCAAACTCCCATTCGAGGGTTGCACAATTTCTGCCTCTTATCTCCACAATAACCCAGTGTTCACAGTCCTGGGCCTGCAGTTGCAACACAGTGTGAAGGCATCTTTATGACCCTGGGGCAGTAATTGCCCCTACATATTCTCTATTCCCATCATCCATCTGTGCTATGCCCTCAACCCAGTCAGCAAAATGACCAAAGCTATGTGTTCCTGAAATGATTGGCTCATCTCAGGTACAGGAAATGGCTATGTAACAGGAAGAACTCACGCTGGACAGGAAGCTGGCAAGTCATCGATGCAACCCACACTACACAGAAAACACGAGTTTCAGATTCTCCTGAGTTCCACCAGTAACTACCTGAGTGATCTCTGATAAGACACTTAAATTCTCTGAGATTCATCATAAAAGGAAGGTTTTGCCTAAAGGAAATGGCTGTTTATCATTGTGTGTGTTACTTACGGAACTTTTCAATATACAAATATCTAAAATAAACAAGTTAGTGGGATAAACACGAGGTTGATGAACAGACCCATATAATTGCATAAATTTTCTTTATGAAACAAGTACCAATGCCTAATAGTGGGGCAAAGACAGCACTTGATATCTTTCAGCAATTTGTGCCCTCTAGAAAAAAATATTAAATTGCATTCTTAACTTACTTCTTAAGCCAAAAAATTTTTCCAGGTGAACCACAAATGTAAATATACAAAAAAAGAAAAAAACCCCACAGGGTCTAACATCTAGAATATATAAAGAATTCAAAAAAATCAAACTCCCCAAATTTAGAGACTCAATCCAAAAATGGGCATCTGAAATGAATAAACACTTCTCAGAAGAAGAAATAAAAATGGCAAATAAACATACAAAGAAATGTTCAACATCACTGGTCATTCGAGAGATGCAAATCAAAACAACACTAAGATTCCATCTCACTCCAGAAAGAACAGCTATTATCAAGAAATCAACCAACAACAAGTGCTGGCGGGGCTGCGGGGAAAAAGGTAACCTTCTCCACTGTTGGTGGGAATGTAGGCTAGTCCAGCCACTGTGGAAATCAGTGTGGAGATTCCTCAGAAAACTACAACTAGAGGTTCCATTTGACCCAGCTATTCCCCTGCTTGGTATCTTCCCAGAAGAATTGAAAACCTCATACCATAGAGATATATGCACAACTATGTCCACAGCAACACAATTTGTCATAGCTAAGTCTTGGAAACAACCCAAATGCCCAACAACTAAGGAATGGCTAAAGAAGATGTGGTTTTTCTACACAGTGGAGTACTACTCTGCCATAAAAAAGGATAAACTAGAGTCATTTGTAGGTAAATGGATGCACCTTGAGAACATACTCTTAAGTGAAATAAATCAGTCACTTATGAGTACATATCAAATTGTTTCTCTGATATAAGAAACCATAAGTGTAACATAAAGACAAAGAAGCATAATAGGTATTAGGTAAAAGAAAGATAATATTCAAAAGAGAGGAGAACTAGAAGGGGAAAAGAAGGAAGGGAAAATGGAAAGAAAGGGAAAAGGGAAAAAATGGAAAAATGTAAACAAACCTGCTGTACATAAGGAAAGGGAGGAATGGGGGGGAAGGAGCGGGGAACCAAGATACATCATATACAGGTACAAAATAACCATGATAAATGGGATCATTATGTATACAATGTACCAATGCATGTTCTTGGTTAAAAATAAAATAAAATAAAGTAAAATTCTAGGAAAAAGCATAAAATAATTATTTTTCATATCTCTATGAGAAAGTCCGTCCAAAGGAAGTCACAAAACTTGTTCATACAAGCTGTTAATTAGTATAATATATTTATTATATATTAAATATAACAGTATGTCCTTATCTGTGGTTTCATATAAGGACATACTGTTATATTTATTTATTTATTTATTTATTTATTTTATATAATAATAAAATTCCTGAATAAAAACACAGATAAAGTCAGAAGACTAAGGATATACTTGGGACAAACTTTTGTAATATTTATCACACAGAGTTGATTTCTTTAATATATAAAGAGATTTGACAAATCAATCAATAAAACTCCACTATTTTAAGTGGTTACATGTGAGGATACACTATATATAAAAAAACAACAAAATTAGTTTCTAAAATGAATTATGCTCAGTGTCATTTAAATATTCAAATATCACTTCTGGAGATAAAGATTGAAGCACTGTCATCTATTTTTTTTTTAAATTCATTGATTTGTTCTAACCTCTGAAATAAGATTCCCTGACCTGTGCTTACCTAGACTTTGCCATTCAAATGATTTTATCTTCCCTGTCATCTTTAGGGAATACCAGGAGAGAGCGCCATACTGTCTATGAACACCCAGTGCTGCAGCCAGTTCCTCTCTGACTAAGAAGAGGCTGGGTCTGGTTAGAGAGAAAGTATTCATTTATTAGAATTTAGATATTTCAAATTTTTCCAAAATCGAGGCTTCAATTGGATTCTTCAAGAGTTTCTTATTTTGGGACTTTCCCTCTTAACATTCACTCCAGCTTTATCATCCCGTGTAATTTCCCCTTCCGCGGTCCTCCTGTTCATCTTGCTGCCTTTTCATTTTTACTAGATGACCTCATATCCTTAGCCCACACAGGAGGCAGAAGTCCTTCCTTGCTTTTCTGACCACACTTTCAGACCCAAATGCAAATTCTCTTGCCTAACTATACCTCTTTGCTCCCTCATTTTGGGGTCAGAGGAAGAAAAGTCTCTTGTGACAAAGGAAACACTTGTGAATGCATTCTGCATCCTGGTATCTCCTACTACTTCAGTGGGTTCTGCATTGTCTTTTCCCTTCTCTTTCTTAGACCTCTAGAATCTTCCACTGCTTTCTTCTCCTGAGACTGTCGTTCTCACCCAGGAACGATTTTTCCTCATTTTTCTCCAGGGAATATTTGAGACTCTCTTTGATGTTTTGACTGTCACAACTGCGGAACTCCTGGAACTTGTGTGTAAGACCACGGATGCTGACAGACATCTTATAATGCAAAAGACACTCTCCTCACCCTATTCTCACACACAGTAAAGTCTTCTCTGGTCCAGCTGGGTGAAGCCTGAGGGACACTTTAACCTATGTACATGTTCAATTGTTTCCCTCTCTGTCCCTCCCTCCTTTTTCCCTCCCTCCTTCCTTTCTTCTTTTCTACCTTTCTTCCCATCTTCTCTTTCCTTTTCTCTCTCCCTCAACACCCTTAAAATAATTACATTTTTTAAATGCTCTTTTCTTGACCCTTCATCCCCTTCTACCTATTCTTATCTTTCATTCTTTTGCTTAGCCAAGCTTTTGAGAAAATTAAGACCAAAACCCATTGTTCTTTCTGGCTCATATCTCAAACACTTAAGGCAATCTGGCTTCAGCTTCCCCTGTGCATTCGACTCATCTTATCCTATCAAAGGTCACAAATGAATCAATGTTTCTAAATCCTAAAAAAAAAAAAATCTTCAACCTTATCCCAGAATACTTCTCTAAGGTTTTTGCTATTTTTTTTAAAAACTCTGTCTTTAAATTTTTCTCATTCTATATCCTTCACATCTTGCATTCCTAGATATAGCTCTGGGAATGAGAACTTTCTCAGTCTATTTTTAAGGATCCAATATCTTTTTTAAAAATAAAATTATATTCTATATAATTTCTTATATTCTATCTCTTACAGTCTATGCTTTAAAGTATATCTTTTGTTTCAAGATTATTTTACCTATTACTAAAAAGCAATGACATATAGATAATATTACTTCAAACAAAATAATTCTATAAGAAGTCAAAGAAATATAACCAGTCACCTGATAGGGTCTTAACTTGTATATCTCTAAAGTACTTCCAATTTCATGTAAGAAAAGGAAAATTACATTTTACACTTAAAAACAATGCCCATTCTTTTGTATTTCCTATATTGTTAAACAATATTGCCTAACTGGTTTCCTGAGCCACACATCTGGGAGTGATCACTGATTCTTTTGATACCCTCACACTCCATATATTCAATCAGCAACAAGTCTTCTTAAATTGGCATCATTAATACATCAAATATGTCCTATTCTATCCAACCGTGTACTGCCAGTGCTGTGGTTTGGTCCCCATCATTGCTCACTTGGATAATTGTAACACCTATCAGTTGATATCCCCACCTCTCGCCTCACTACGCTACTTCCCAGGTCAGCTTTGAAAACCAGGCCTTATCATGATTTACTCCTTTCTAAAAATCCTTTCATAGTTATCGCCTAAATTAGACCCTAAGTTGTTTTACAAAGCACAGGAAGTTTTAAAGATGTGCCCCTTGCCAAACTCCCTCTCTATATCTTTCTTCTTTTCTCCTTCTACTTTATATTCCATTAATATGAAACCCCTTCTAATTTCTCGCTCTCAGCAAATTGTTTCTTATCTCCTTAGATTGAAATACTTAATCTTTAAAATTAATGTTTGATGTTAATTTTGCTAGAATTACCTGGCATGTTTCATCTAGCAAGCTTCTATCTGCTTTCAAGATTCAAATGTTTCTCTAGAAAACTTTCCTTGGCATTTCTGAAAACTAGTTATTCTCCTCACTGCCTTTCTGCTCTGTATTTACATGTTACATTTCCCACATTGTATTGCGATTTTAAAATACATGATTCTCCTGCTTAATCATGTTCTATTTAGGGTAGTTCTGTCTCCGTGATCAATGATGTAACACCAGAATCCATAAAAGAGCTTAGGGCTGGAGACTTAGCTGCAGGAAAGAAGGAAAAGAGTTCAAGAAGCAGGTTGCCACAAAATCTTTACTATCCAGCTACAAAATAGAGACCAAAAGGTTTAGAATTAGCATTCACACCATTTATGAAATGTCTATATGCCCCCGATTGTTCATTGAATACTATGCAAACAAATTAATTTAGTTGGTGAAATACTGTGTTAGTCGTTTGTTGTTGCTAATAAGACAATACTGATGATTGAACACGTTTTAATGAAATGGGATTTATTTTGTCTCATTGTTCTGGTGGTTTCTGCTTGAGGGGGCACATTTGGTGATGGCCTTTATTCTGGTACAGTCTCCCAGAACTGCTGGGTGTCACTTCCCAAGAAACGGACAGCAGGTATGTGTCTATGTTCCTCTTCTAGACTCTTCCTCCTCCTTACAAAGCCACCTGGATTCAGTCTTGGAAAACCCATCCCACTGACCTCATCTCATTCCAATTACCACCCAAACACCCCATCTTCAAACATAGAAAGTCAGAATAAGTTTCTACTCCTTTAATACCTCACAATGAGGGTTCAGTTCAACACATGAAGACTTAGGAGACACGCTTCAATCATATTTAAAGCACAAATACGGTTTTAGGTCAATATAAAACTAATGACTAATTCTCAAGGTTGTTCAGCATGATATCACTCCATTATCACAGTGGTATACATGAGATAAATGCTACCCATGAGATTTCCTTTCTTAATATGTCAGTAAATATTTTTTCTCAGATAATTAAAATTCCTTTTAAAAAGAACAAAAGTTAATAATATTTGTCCTAAGTAATCTGGATATTTGCTCAAATAAAAGGGTCTTGTGGTGAATCATGTTTGTACAATATTCTTATCACACCTCTCTTTTGGAGATGGAGAATATTCCATATTAAAATCTCTGGACTTTTTCATAGTAAGGAAATCTGCTTGCATTTGCTTCATCTACTGTTCTACAAGCTCACATGATCATTGAACTTTTTAACATGCCTTATCTACAATATCTCATGAAGTTAATGATCTGCGAAGCAAGCTTTTTGCAAAACACTAGTCAGAAGGGTAGTTTCAAGAAATCAACACTTGGTCGCATTCCCAATTCACCAAACATCCCTTGCTCCATTGCTCGGGGGTGGGAGAAGAGGGGTTAGGGGTGATGGCTGGAGAGATGGATATTCATTTCTACAACTCTAGGCACACTCCTTATTTATTCAAAATAGTTTCATCTAAATTTACTTTGAAGGGCAGATTGCCCTTTACTTTAAAAAAAATCTGGCACCATTTTTCCATAGGATGCAATAGAACCAAAATAACGTTGTTGTCTTTGATATAAGTATTAGGAGGCAAAGCAAGATACAATTATAAAAGAACTCTCATCAAAATAATTATATGAAAATAAAAAGCTTGGTGATGCTATTTGTAATTAGGCAGCATGATATCAGGCTCTTCTATTTCATCAAGAATGTGTACTAAAAGGAATTAAGGGATCACTTAACTCAGTCGCTTAATTTTGCCAGTGAGGACTCAAAGACACAGAGAAGGTAAATGGCATCAAATATCACCTGAACTTTCAGAAGGTTTGAAAGCAAAGGACTTATGATTTCCATTTCACTGCTTCCCCCACACTTCATTTCCTGTTAATGAATTTAAGTCCAAGAATAGTGTTCAGGGTTAGAAGCAAATAAAATGCATATTGATACTAACCTGATAAATATTCAGTTCCATGTTGCTTATAGAATGCTGTCATATTCGTTATCATATGTGACGGCCACGTTGGCCTTGTAAGGTGAATTGGGCAGTCCTTGCCTCCTCAGTCACCAAGATTTACAACCGAGCTTTAAGTGGAAAGCTCCCTGTGAGTTGATGTCATATTAAAATATAGAGAAACTTAGTCACGCTCTGCAGAGATAAGCCCATAAGTCCAGGAACAGCTTATACAGACCAAAGACGAGGCTGAAATACTTTAGTGGAAACTATGGTTCTGAGAAAACTGTGGTTAACCAGAAGTTTTACTCAGCTTTTTTTTTTTCCCCCTATTACACACTCAGTTGGAATTCCAAACTCCCAATTGTTAAAAATACTCATTTTCAGAAATTCAAAATGTTTAATTTGAATCAGGTCTAAAAGCAAAGACAAACAGACTGGTCTATGAAGAGCTCTTGGAAAACCACTCTTCCAAAGGCTAAAGAAAACACAATTGGCTGTAAAGTGCAGCCATACTCCAACCGGCTCCCTCCAGCTGGGACGAAGCCCCGCTCAATGTAAGTGATTAGAGCTTCGTGGAAGATTAGAAAACATTCTACTGCAAACAGCACTCCCAGATCCACAGAAACCAGGTCACTACTATGTAAACACTTTGTACTGTTTTGTAAACAGATAAAAATATGAAGTCATTTGGTGTAAACAGACAGACAGCAGGAGAAATCAGCATCCTTCTCAGACGGAACTCTGGCTAAGCCGAGACACATTATTAACCGATTTAGTATCACATTTGACTGTCCCCGTGTGAGTGGCTGCTTGCTTCTGACCTCTGGTCCATGTGCTGCGAAGCAGAGGCAGGATAATAGTACATTCGGGGTGGCTCATAGGAGGCTCTAGAAACTAGTCCATTACTTGTAGCTCTGCTGTACCATCTCTGAAATGAACAACTATTTTTATACTGTAATTTAAAATAGGAGTCGAGCAGGATGAAAATGAAAATGTTGAATGACAAGCACTCTAACCACTGACCTAAATCCCCATCCTCTAACTCGTTCTAAAATAAAAAATTACGGGGAAAGGGAAAATATGGAAAATGATGAATGAACCTGATATAAATAGGGGGGGAGGGAGGAGAGGGGAGGGGCGGAGGAGAGGGGGAGAACCAAGATGTACTATGTATAGGTACAGAATAAATGTAATGAATGTGATCAATGTATGTAGAATGTACCAATACATGCTCTTGGTTTAAAATAAAAAAAAAAATTAAAAAAAAAAAAAAAAAGAAAATGTTGAATGAGAGGTCATGGATGGTCTTTGGAGCTAATGAGACAGGAAAACCAGGTGAACAGCCTAACATTACTTTACACCACATACTTCGTTCAAGACATGTGATTTACAAAGTATGTGCTCTACTTTGGTCGAGTACATAATTCTCTCCATTTCTACCACAACCTTCCAGTAATCTGCACTAATTCCAGTACGCTTTCTTCCTTTCCGCCTTTACACTTGTCAGGAGAAAAGGGAAAACAGTGAACAGAGAAGGGGTTCACTCCTTTCACACCTGGATGATATCAAAAGGAACAAGTGGACTGGGCATACTTGAAACTGTCTTTCAAGATTATTTTCGTATATGCCATTACTAAAACTTTAAGTTCCTTATCTGTTCTCTACTACAGAAATATTAGTAAATTAAGTGAAATATGGTTCCTGCTGTCAAAGACTTTATTTCATATATTCAAATATATTTTAAAAGTGTGAGCCATTTAAGAATATGTGGCCATTTATAATTCCCTTATCTTATAATGGCAAGTAGTGGAAGACAGATATAATACGCAGTACTCTCCTGTACTTAGCAATATGTGTCACCATGAGATAAACTGTCTACTGTTTGTAAGAACTGTGTATCTAGGACACGTCTTGTGTTCTGCCCTACCTGTCTTGCTTTCACATTCAGTTCTGGCTGTGGTGACGAGTTTGTGCAGGTAGCCATCACCTTTGTACAGGTGTCACCTGACAGAGCCTCATACCAGGTGCCTGCTGCTTATCTCTACCTTCTTTTTCAGTACATTTTCTAATCAAGTGACACAGGAGACCTGCACAAACTATTGACATTCATGCACACATAATCCATAAATGCAGAAGAGTTAATACTGGGACAATCCTTGAAAAATGGAGGATTGTTTCCCAAGGGACTGTCCTTTTCCATCCATCGTACTGAGAGTTCTGAGATGCATTTCACGGAGGTGCTTAGAGAGTCATGGTGAAATCAAGCTTCTCTGACACGCAGATGCAGGGTCAGCCTGACAACACCTTCGTGTGGGCGTTCTCGCCTTCCTGGTTTTACACCAGCCGCTCCCTGATTCTGCTCTCTGCGAACATGTTCTATTTAAACTCCCGGCCTATGAGCTTAATCTCGGTTCTGCTTTGGGGTGCTGTAATCCAAGTTGATGAGCCTTCGATGTCTACATTATTTAATGATGTGCAATCTACGTTTTATTTTTCACTTCTTTCAGTGATTCCTCGCTTAGACATGTCATTTGGGGAGTATAGCAAAGACTTTTACAGAAAGGTAAATCACTATCTTTTTCAAAGCATTTCCTTTAATTTGTACTTCTTAAAATTTGCAGGGAGCTATAGCTAAAGATAAGAAGAAAGGAAGAAGAGAAAGAAGAAAGGGAGGAAGGAAAGAAGGAAGAAAGAAAGGAAGAGGAAAAAGAGGGAAAGGAGGAAGACATAAAATGGTTTTAATTGCTTGACAGACTCGGAGAATCCAGGGCATTTTTGAGAGATCATTTCCTATGATTAAGTTTTTGCAAGAATAACAAATCCAAAGTGTTACCTATAACTATGTCTTCATTCGTTTCATTTACCCTTTTGTCGAATCAGGAATGGTGTATGGGGAAAGAAAGAGATTAGAATCAATCAGTCTGAGAAGAGACCAGATATGTATTAGCTGTGGTTGCAAGGCCGGCGGGGGATAGGCCCTCTGTGGGCTCAGCCATCCCGGGCCACCTCAGCTGCTTCCTGTTGCTGCCTCCAGCTCTTGTTGTGGCGGAAAGTCCAAAGAAAGCTACAGGCGCAGGTTCCAAGTGTCTGGCTGAGGGACACTAGCAGATTCCTGATCGCTATAGCTCACTCCTTTCTTCTGACTTTCTTGGCATCCCCTCCCTTTCTCCCTTTTACTTCTGCGGTTCTTGTAAATTCTTTGTATTTAATTTCCTTCTATTTGAAATGCATAGTACAGTTTTATTCTCCTGACTGCACACTTACTGATGCATTACGTTTAGCTCTAAAAACATGCAATGTCATTTTTGGTACAGAAGTATTTGTCCACACCACTTAATTTATCTTTTACCCTACTTGAAGCCTTGGCTTAGGTAATCAGGAGTACATTCCCAGTTCAGTCAATACATGCTGTAATACATGAGGTTGACTTGAATTTAGAAAGTGTTCACTGGGCCTCGATGCAGAGAAATCTATTTTATAAATGTATATCGTATCTTAGTAAAACACAAAAACATCAGATGTCTAGTGGAAGTTTAGGTCCAGATATTTTAAATCCACCATGCAAAACATGCAGGCATTAGAAAACACTACAACTTTGCAGGTAACTTGACATGTAGCTACATCTTCAGAAGTCACTCAGATGTTGGTAACAGTTTTTAACAGTCGTGCTTTCAGCATATAAAAGCAAAGTGCCTAAAATGCAGCGTCATATTCCCATCGTGTGTATCTCTGCAGCACTCAGCCCATTATAATGCCTTTAAGGGGCACGTTGAAGGGTCCTCTGTGGTTTCGGAGACAAGAGGTCAGCAGCAAGTGCTGTCAGAGTTACATGGCAATGAGGGTAGACGGATAAAGAATGCTCAGAATACACGTATCAATACGCCACAGTTAATATTTCTGCATAGTTTGTTTTCTCAGCAGTATTTTGCTATCCAGGGACCAAAAAAATGTGTTTTGCTTTACAAGTGTGACATGATTGATGCTTCACTAGGAGAGACTTTTCATAACACAACAGATGTCTCCTGACAAGAAAGTTATTGGTACAAGCGAACTACATTACTGCAATGATGTTAAGGTTCAGGCTTAAGCAAAAGATAGTAAGACAGTGTGGAGGAGGGCAGTGAGAAGAGAGAGAAAGTAAGTATGCACTAGAGAGTGAGATACACTTTGGTCTGAATCTACATCCTTAAACCTACCACATTGACTTATTCTGCTATATCAAGACGGCACACAGCCCTCAGAGGCCGATATGGAAGCTTCCAGAAGCCAGTGTTTGTATATATTCATTTGTCAATATCTTAGCAGTAAGCACTCATAGGTTTCCAAAATCCTTTAACTTTAGTATATCAAAATGTCCTTATGTACAAATTAAAAGTGTTATTTCGCTAGGTGATCATGGCAAACTCATAGAATCCAACACTACATGGCATATTAAATCAATTAAAATTTTGCCCTGCTGATAATTTAGCTGTCATGTTTTTTTCATTACTATCAATTTATACAGTATATAACTTTGGTAGAATTAAGAAAATTGGTTTTAGAACTAACAAGCCTACTGGAGAAAGCTGAGAACAAGATATTGCTATGTGTCTCCATAGGAAAGGGAAGCCCTACATTTCAAAACAAAACAAAACAAACAAAACACCCTTAAATTTCAGTATAGGGGCTAAAGTAAGAGAGTCATCTGAATTGATCTCGTAACCTTGATTTAAATTTTATAAAAACTTTGCCTTTACTCATCTCACAAAATATAATTATCAATATCCTTAATATCTAGCAATAAATCTTACTCAAATATTTCACTATGTGTAGGTATGGTTCTAATTGAAAAGATGATGGTATCTTCAATCATACACAAAGTAATATGTTGTGGGGCTGTAAACTCTTCTTAGAATATTTTTCAGTACCCTGACATGGTTTTAATCTCTGTCTCTTACATTCATAGTCTGAGTATGTTCACAAGCTATCATCTATCCCTGATTCCTTTTATTCCAGATTTGTTATCATGTGCTATTGTTTTTATTCACCCCTAATCAGTATTGAGGTTGCATTTTAAGAAAACTTAAAAGCATTTCCTCTCCATATTCTGCTTGTGACTATTTCCACTTCTCATTACACGGCAGAGCTTCAGAATAACCTGCTGTCAGTGTTTTGCAAGTGGCCTGCCAGGCCAGGAAGCATTTGACAAGGATGGCGCCAGCATTTTTCGGGTCATCTTACATGGTAGTATTGATTGACAATTATTCTTGCCAAACAAACAAACAACAACAACAACAACAACAGGAACCACAAAACTTCCCCTCACCGGTTTAATCACAAATTTTTTTCAATCAAAACTGCGAGGTCACTTAATAGCTTAGATATGCTCAGTATTAACAGACATTCAGTTGTCAGGAAAATAGATGCCCTAATTTAAGATAGTCAGTAAAGCATGGGAAATCCACGATGTCTTCCCACCTCTTGCTTATTAGAAGAATAATTTAATAGACTTTGCTGGTGAATTTGAATCTAGTTACTCTTGTGATAGCTAATAAGTTTTTTAAAATTTTATCATTTTCTTGGGCACGGCTATTAACATCTAAGAAATTCTGAAGTTCTCTTAAGGAATTTTGGTAATTACTCCATAGCAAGTTGAACCTTAAGCATTCCCTTGCAGAAATGTAAATGCATTATACAGTGAAATGTAGATAGAAGGAAAAAACAGGTAGCTGTGTTTGTTGGAGGTTTCCTCCTGTAGATGTGTGTTTAGAAGTTGCTTGTGATAAAGCAAACAAAAACAAGAAAACTGCACATTTAAAATTTGGAAGTACAGACAAAATATGCTGAGTTACTTAGGTTTCACTGTTAAGCATAGTTTTTGTAACTCTCATAAAGGTTTAGTTTAAGTTATAATGGTAACCCTCAGAATGAGAGCAAAACATTCAGGGAAAAAATGCAAAAATACAAAAAGAGATTGCCCTGAACCATTGCTACAAGGAGGGACGTTAAACCGAGTGCGATAAAAAGGCATCTTAATATGTTAGGATTTATTCTTTTTGAATTGTACTTCGAGCCAGGAAAGAAATTCTTCCCATGAGAAAATACAGAATATAACCTTCCTCTTCACTTCAGCAGGCAGGCAGTTCAGAGAGAGCTGAGAATAAAATTCACGGAGGCAGAGACTCTGGACTGAAGCCATTCCCATGATAACATTCCCAATTTGGCAACCAGCACTCTCCAGAGCACTTTAAATGAGTAAAAAGCAGTTATTAATAAAGCTTTAATATTTCAAGCAAACTTGAGCAATTGCACCAACAGATATGCTTAATCTGAAAATAGTTAAAAGGACACTGGGTAAGAATAGACTAACATATTAGAGTGGAACACACATCAGAATAAATCAAACATGCTAGAAAAGGGACCTAGACCTGAGCAGGGTCATTCTCTCTGGCCTGATGACAAATCATTACAAGTTCCCAGGGAAAAGGAAACGGACACTAAAACTTTTTATCAGAACATTACAGTATATTCACTTGGTTCTCTTTCTAAAATGTAGAAGTAGACATTGTTAATATATCCCTTTAAATATTTTTCTAAAATCCTGTGTTTGAAAACTTGGGATCCTGAACTAGAAATAGGAACCAGATGGATATTACATGTCATTGAGTGTCTTTGATGTCCTTTGAGTATCCTTAGTAAACAGGAGAGATTTTAGTTTAATTTATTTGGTGTTTTTGCCTTTTTTGGGGGAGGGTGGTGCCGGGGATTGAACTCAGGGCCTTGCACTTGCTAGGCAAGCACTCTACCACTTAGCTAAATCCCCAACCTAGTTTAATTTATTAAAGTTAATTTTTGGCTTAATAAAATCATAAGTTCAAATTTTCCTAAATCCTTGAAGTTCAATTAATAGCTTTTTTAATTCTATTCATTAACCTGTTGCTATTATTTTTTTTCTTCACGGTGCTTGAGATTGAACTCAGGGCCGTATGCATGCTGGAAAAGCTCTCTACCACTGAGCTACTTTTCCAGCCCAGTGACTTTTGACCGGCATCAACAGGGATACTTTTGATAACTATGTTTAATTTCATCTATTACTTTACTATATTTGATTTCCTCTTCAAACACCCCTTACAAAGAAACCTAAGTATTTAAGCATTCTTATAAATGTAATAAAGTGACTTTTATATCATAGTGTACTAAATAGTGTACTAATAACATAGCTTCTTGTATTTCACTTAAAAATCACGAGTCTAACTCAATTTTCTATCATTTTGTAAATTGGACCATTAGTCAAATCTCATACTCCCTGAAACAACAAATTCATTACAAATTCTTAAACAGTAAGATAAATTTCAAACAACAAAAAATTATTAACACTTCTATTTTCACTGTATTACCATCCAGTGCTGGTTCCAGTGGTAGCTGGATAAACCAACTCCCTAGAATCAAAAGCTTTATTTTATAGTATTTGACAATTTCTGTGGTGAAAATAGTCACTCATGGGCCCTTTCAAACCACTACAAATTTAATAACAAACTTATTATTTAAAGGTTCATTGTCATCAGCCAGTATGAACAGGCTTCCACTTACTGGTTGTTTCCCGTATGTACTAGTTATCAAATATTTTGAGCAGAACTTCTGATTAGAAGTTCAGTTGTGGTAACAGATTTGAAAGCATATTTGCTGTATATACATGACTGGTGATAATGTAAAATGCCATAGCCACTTTAGATACTACTTTATTATCTCCTCAAAGTGTTAAACAGAGTTAAAATATAACATAACAATTTCACTTCTAGGTATTCTTGATCCCCCAATGAAAACATATGTCATACAAAAAAATTGTGTACTAACATCATAATAGCCAAAAAAATTTGGAAACAAACCAAATGTCCTTCAACTTATGAATCACTAAGCAAAATGTATTATACTCATACAATGAAGATTTTCTAAGACTCCTCCAAAGAATTCCTCCAGGTTCGACAAAGGCAACAGATGATTAGGACACTCGTCTTATTTCTCCTGTATGTGAAGTGACTCTAGGTTGCTAAGCAGGAAGCGCGGACACACAGCAGTGTAGGGTATCGCTAACCTGTGTCCTCGTGCCCGTCATAACTGGCTGTATTTGGGATGATGTTAGCAGAAGGAATGTGCTTTCCAACTCATCTTGTAACAGTTCTTCGGGGAGATAATTTACATTTCAGATGGAAAATACCCTCTTTGAGCTTCTACATTGAAAGTAGTTGTTGTCCTTACTCATTGCTTATGTGGATTTCATCAAGGCAGCCTCATTAGTAAGACAAATTATTTACTTCATCTAAACTTCAGCTCTAGAAGCCAATGTGAGAAAAACGTTCTTAAAATTAATACATGTGAACTGTGGACTATCTATCCATTTTTATTCATATTCACATATTTTGACCCGTGTAAAACAGATGCTTATAATCACAAACATATAACAGTGTATGTTTATAAATGTGTGTACATATGTTTGATGCTTAGTTTATATAGAGAGACAAAACTCAGTAGAAACTAAAAAAATTGTAAAGAAAATTCAGAGCCATAATCTATTTTTTCAGGTGTTTTCTTTCTCCGCAGATACCTTATTGTGTTTTTCACCTTTGTTTATTAACTCTGTAATTAGTCTGTTCTTTCCCAAGAAGTACTAATTTCTCTTAGTCAACAATAAATTTTGACATACCTATCGACAGTTGAAATTTATTTTAAAGTTTACTTCCCTCTAGAATTATTTTGTAACAGAGGTGTGACTTAACCAATGAAAGAATGGATCAAATTATTGTGAACTAGAACTTTGAAAGTTGGTGAGTCAGTGTGCCCAAGAGAAACATCCACCAAGGCTGCACGCCTGTTTCCAGAGCCTGGGTGACCAATGCTAAGGAGCTGGGCGACACTGTCCGTAAGGCGTCCGAAAAGTTGGAAGAGCTCATGATGCATGGAGAAATGCTGCAACCAACGAAAGTGCTGTGTGTGGCATATGGAGTATTTTACACTGGAGGAAGATGAGATGAAATACAGAAGTGAAACATTCTCTTTGATCTTTTCTTGCTCTTTTCTTTGGGCTTCTCTCAGCTTTCTACTCAGAGACCATAAAAGGAAAAATTTCTGGCCCACCCCCCCGAAAATGGGTCTCATTTTAGGAGGGTTTTACTCTATACCAAGAGGTCAAAAAAAATCTGAATAAACTGGCCTTGTTAAACTCCTGCCTGTTTATCACCTTTAGGTTCTCTAACTCTTTGTCCAAACATATTTCTACACAACTGTCCTATTTTCATCAAACCTAAGCATAAAAATGCAGTTTTCTCTGTGTCTTTAAGTCATTTCTAAAGGTTTCTATGTCATGTAAAGTTTTATTAAATAAATTCATAATAGTTTTCTTTGTTAATCTGTCTTTTTGGGGTGTCACCCATGAACCTTGCTATGGATAAGAAAGAGATAATGTTTCTGTCCATAGAATGGAAACAGGTAAAAAGAAAAACTTCTTATGTAACCAGTGGAAATCTGGGCAGGCATGTGGCCAAACTATGGAAAAGTGGGAGTAAGGTGTGCAGTTCCGACTACAGTGGTTAAATTTAGGATTGGTTCTTATTTCTCTCGCACTAAATGTATTAATATAAAAATTGGTCGTCAGAGCAGGAACTCTGATAGAGAATAAGAAACTATGAAGATGTTCTGGGAAACAGGATCAATGATACTATGCAGACTTCTTATAAAGAGAACACAAGGTTGGTGACATACTGAATTTGAAGTTAGACTTTATTAATCTATGAAACGAGTTGAGGGGGGCGGGCTGCGATTCCAGTTATGGGCGCTTGGAAGGTGAACTGGAGCGAGTAAGAGGCAGATTACTGACAAACAAATATCTAAATTTACTTTTGGATTAAGGGCAAAATATAGTCAAAGGAATAATTTTACTCATAATTCAAAAGCCTATCAAATTATAGTGAAAGATCAAATGTTCCAGTCAAACAGATTGTGAATTTCCTACTTCACAGTTTGCAAATATCAGACAGAAAATAAACAAATGTCTATAATGACTGTGTATGCTAATATGGACTATAAAATAAATGTCAGAATTATAATAGTGAGTAAAATGTTTTTATCGTTCATTTTTCTTATATAATAAATTCAAAATGTCTGTTAAAAAAAGAAAAGAATAAATGAAAATGAAATAATGTTCATGATGCTCATTAGGCAACATGAACAAGGAAGACCTAGTCCTAAACCCGCTGTCGGGAGACACAGACTTTAGGTAGCCCGCCCAAAAGCGACTGTGTGGACTGTGCAAAAGAAGGAAGCCGCCATGTCAGGAGCACTTTTTGCAGCATGTTTTATATATGTTCTTCCATTAATCATGGTAAGGCCTGAGCGAGTTGGATAAATTACTGCCATTTCATAGCTGGAAGAAAGTGAAGCTCAGAAAGTTCACATGAGTGTTGTCTACTTCATTTGAGGAGAGAATCAATGCACAGATTTCTCAACCTTTACAAACTTTTTGGTGAGCGTAAAATATTTCCATCTGAATCTTACTATATACCAAAGAATTTACCATTATCATTTTAAAATAATTCCAATACTTCGATGCCCATCGTGATCAGATATTCACTAAATCTAAGAAAGTCAAATGATTTTGGGTTTTCGTGATAAGCTAAAATTTAAATTGGGAGTCTCAGGTCCATTAGTGAACGACTTGAAAACATAGTGTTATTAGTTCTATGAGCCAATGATTTTGTGTTACCCCCCCAAAAATGATGCAGTGTTTTAAAATTAGATAATAATGGCACTTAGGCTACATACAGGGAAAACTATAGTTAGTATTACTGTAGACATTTTATTTTCCAGGCAATTAGCAAATATTCTTAAATAATTGGGGTGCTTATTTTGAACAATTCTGCAAATCCATGTGTGTCAGTTTTGGCTGCCTTCTGACCTGAGGGTAAAGTAAAAATCAAATCTCGGTTATATAAATAATCCTTTAAAATTTTGAACTGTGGTCACATTATCTGAAATAATGATTTCTTATAAGAACAACTCATTTTTCTAATTAATGGCTCTTTCTGGTTCATAGTTATGTTTGTGAACCTAAATTTGCATATTTAAAGGGGATTATTTTAGATAGTTAAATAAAGGGATGGAGTTAAAGTGAGAAGCAAGGGATGGGTAAGCATCCAGACCAACCGCTCTTTGACATCAAAAGCAAAGGGAGGTAGCCTGATACCAGATACCTGTGTCCTTCGGGTGAAGAATGCAGCCATGGTCAATCCATAGCTGGGCTCAGAGGGAGACGGAAGAATAAACACCTCTACTCATGTCTTCTCTTGCCTGCATATTTCTTGTAGTGCTTCCCACTAGACATGTCAATAAGAGCCAGAGGGCAACGATGGTTGATGCAACCCACTGAAGTCAAGTTCTAGGATTCAGAGCAATATGATGGAAAGCTGGAGAACAAATAGGGGATTATATCCAGAACAATCACCTTTCTAATTAGAAAATATATCCTCTTGGTAATTTCTTTACTCAGTCCTTTATTCCTCATTATATACACATTTGTGAGCACCAGTTATACTCAAGATGCACTACTACATCTAAAGCATTATGGAAGAAGAAGGAAGAAAAATTGTGTAAAAATTGTCCCATTCTCCAGGATCTTACAGTATAAGAAAAATAACATACAAATACTGCTAGGCAGAATATGTTACACAAAACATAAGTAACAAGGAAAATGTCAGGGGAATTAAGAGTGGAGAAAGAATGACTGAGGCAATCAGGAAAGACCTCATGGAAGGCAGTTGAGAATGGTTTTGAGAGATAGGTAAGATTTTCAGAGCAGTGGTATCCCACTTGGTGGGAAAAAAGTTGGAGACAAATAAGGTAAGTAGGAAAATATAAGCTATGTCCAATAAGTCTGATGGGAATAGTGTTCCTTTAAAGAAGCAATGGAAGATAAAATCAGAAATAAACCAGACAGAACCTGAATGCCTGCATACACTCACTCACACACACACACACACACACACACACACACACACACACAGAGTTGATCCATTCACATGCACATACGTTTATTAAAACAATGCAGTCCCACTGCAAAGCTTCAGCAAGTCACCTCTGAGTAAAGTGCAAACTCTGTGAAAGTGAATTATATAATCTTTTATTAGTATTGCCTCCGGTGTAGGGCAAAATCCAATATGCACATTGGGCATGATTTCCCTTTCTCTAGCTTTATTCTACACAAGCGCTGCTTCCAAAGTGTGATGGCTGTTAGGATAACAGCACCATCTAGTGTGTTCTAGTCTTATGTTAAGTTCAAGATCTGATCCATTTCTATGCTATTAGACAAGACAGTCATACAGATACAAAAATGTTAAAACCAACCTTCACAAACATTTTTGACTTTAAAATTTACAATTTAATAGATTGAGATTTGGGGAGATTCATCACACTTCTAAGAGTCTCCCTAAAAGAAAAGCATTCTTTCTCATTATTTACTAAGGAGAGGAGAGTATAGAAAATAGTTTATCATCACTTCCCCAGTATACTAAATCTGGCAAATGAAATGCAAAAAAAGGACAAAGGCAATTTTATTTCTAATTACAATTTTAACATGCAAAGTAACATTCTTGCATATCAAACATCAATAATTACCATTTAATTATATAATATAAAACAACATAAAAGCCGGAAGGAATATTTAGTGATTATAATGTGAGGGTGAAATTTTCAGCTATATATAATAAAACAATATTAGAAAATAACCAGATCATGAAACGCAAAAATTGACATGCAAAAGAATTTCCTTCTCCTTCCTTCTGCTATTGTCTGTGTAGGAAAGCAAACAGATAGCTGGGAAAGGAAGGATAACTGAGGCACAGACTGAAGAAAAGGGAAAGAAGAGGAAACAGAGAAGGGAAATGGGAATTCAGGAAGAAAAGAAGAAAAGCTGTGCGTTCCAGCTTCTCGTTTCCATCCTTTACAATGTTACATTTCAGCATTAGACCGCCGATGTTTTTGAGCTAAGGCAGTAATTTCCTAATTTATCATCATTAAAATATAGCAAAATAACCAAAAAGAATATGCCTACACGAATGCTATTCAATAGGGACAATGCCCACGTCTCTCACAAGCATTCTGCAACGCAGGCTGATGGCATTTAAAGAGAGTACACAGCTTGCTCTTTGGTGCCACAGCAATTAAGCTAGTCTCCTATTTAACTTTGTGTCTGTTGATATATTTGAAAAGAACTGATAGTAGCTCAAATGAAAGCAAATCCAGCATTTCCTGATCAGAATGTTTCATGTGGAGAGTATATAGGCTGAATGCTAACAAAGAGCAAGTGTGCTGAGACTCTTTCCCACCGTTTACAGGTTTCTGCTTTCAGAGGCGGTGCTATGGAGGAGTTTCCCCTTCAGTCAGCCTCACCTTCTACCTGTGGTCAATGGCCAAGCTTGGCGATGGCTTCCTGCCTCTGTGTCTTGTCATAGGCTGAATTTCCACTTTCTCAATCAAATATGCTTGAAATACATAAATATATTTTATACTCCACAAACAGCTAGTATTAAATACACTTTCACTGTAAGGGATCTTGGTTCTCAGGCTTCTTTAGAAATACCAATCACCTGGGGAGTTTATTAGAAATGCCGAATCCACATTCTTTCTCTCGGGCCCACTAAATCAAAAGTCCCTCTGGACAGGATCCAGGACATGTTTCTTCAGCAGGCCCACCGGGTGATTTCGCTCGTTTTGATAACATCTCCCCAAACCCTGGTGCACTCACAGGCAGGACTTGTGGAAGGTGACTGGATCGCAGGGACACGTACTCGGCCCTCTCCGGTGAGCCCACCAGCTGAGGGTGCTATTGGAAGATGGGGCTTAGCCAGAAGCGAGGAGTCACAGGGGAGTGACGTGGAAGGGTGTATCTCCTCCTCTCTGGTTTCGTCCTACTATCTCTGCTTCCTGGCCGCCAGGCCATGAGCGACTTTCCTGCAACGTGCCCTTCCGACACGCAGTCTCTGTGTGGGAGCCATCTGACCACAGATGTAACTATGAGCCAAAATAAACCTCTCTCCTCCTTGAAGTTGCTAGTATCAGGTATTGTGTCTCGGTGAGAAGAAATTACCTAAGATGATGCTGTTATGAAAACAACATGAATACCCAGATCGTTTTCTTGACCAGTAAAGCGTTTCTCTGCATACTGCTCAAAAGCATTGCATTTGCCCTTTGGACGAGAAATCACATCTATTGAAAGATTTCTAGTGTGTAATTTTGAGCAACGATGGTCCTTATAAATTCCGATATATTTGTTCAATTCAAGAGGTCAAAGTTTTAAAATCTAGTGTCTCAGTGACTTTCCCACTGCTGGAACAATATACCCCACACGGACAACTTAAAGGAGGACAGATTTATCTTTGCTCATCATCTTGGTCCACGGTATGACTGGCACAAAGGCAGAAACAGGACGGCAGAAAAGGGCCCGACGGAGGAAAATACGCTGAGGCTAGAATGACCAGGAAGTGCAGAATGAAAGAAGAATCCAGAGACATGGCTGATCCCTCTGATCATGGCTCCCGTTACCAACCGTCTTTTGACCAGGCTCCACCTCCTAACAGTGTACTCAATGCTCCTTTTCATGATCCAGTCACCTTCCAAACACAATAGGATTTATGGGACATTTTAGATCTAAATCCTAACCAGAGATCTGCCATTAGAAGTTCTGAAATCACATTTCTTTTAGTAAAAGCTATGGTATTCACAAAGACACAACAGTTTAACTGGGGTCCACTGTACACTCAGATGAGACGTGTTCCTTCATTTACTTTCCATTTCCTTTCTTGCTAGAAGCCCCTAGTGTTTTGTCTCTATCTTCGCTCCCCCCCCCTTTTTTTTTTTTTTTTTTTTTTGCTGTACTCCAATTGCCAGGGAAAACAATTCAGCTGATCTCAACATCTTATTTCACTCCTGTGTCTCACTGCTCCAGTTTCTGACTCTGATGGAAAGTTTCTTTTCCTAATCCTCATCTGCCTAGAAAGCTCTAATGCATCTTTCAAGACACAAATCCAATATCACTTCTGTTGTGAAACCTTTCCTGTACTCCCTAGAAGACCTGATCACTTTCATCCGCCTCCAAAGCACTGTGCTTTGTCCAGGGCACAGCACACCTAACAGTGAAGCACATCTCCTTCATTTATGTCTCTCTAGCCACAAGTGCTAAATATCTGAAAGAAAATGGCTTCTTAGTAGCTTTGTACTACAGCATCCAGCCCTAAACAGGGTCAGTAACAGTTAATAGATTTGAAACTGTTCTAAGTATATTACCTGCTCATCTGGGACTACAAAATGGAGGAAAGCATTCTAAAATAATAGTTTGAAGAAAATAGTTTGAATGGTTTAATGGCTTCAGTAGTGAAATGCCAAAATCTTCATCTGGCCTTAACTGGTGTTATTTCAGAACAGCTCCTTGTTTCTTAATTTATGCCTAATAAAAAAGGATGTATATTTTATGTAAAAATATGTGTGAAGTGACAGAGAACATAGATGCGGCAGCTAAAAATCTCTTCAGATTAGTATAAACTCTCATCTAAGATTCTTTGAGATGCTTTATTTTGCTTTCCCTCTTGGCTAGATAACAAGTATGTACAGAGACGTTGCTATCTGGGAATAAGAAAATCTATCAAACACTATTCATCATTTCCCAGTCAGCTACAGGAAGCTTCAGATTTCTTCCGTGTTTCTGAGAACAAGAAATGATTCTGAAATGAAAGGAGCAATCGCAGAGACACGAGTAGACCCCAGAGTGGCAAGCCCTGTAAAGCACTTTCATATCAAAAGTTCTCCAGGAGTTTGTGAAATAACCCTAAAATGCTTATAAAAGTAAAGACATGTCTATTACAGATTAGTATATGCAAAGAGTGCTATACTGCAAAGTACCATGAAAACTCGCCAGAGAAAATGTAATCACTAATAAATACTAACCACATGAGATATAATGATATGTATCTCTTTACAGTAGCCAGATGCTGCACGAGATATTTGGCTTATCCTACTAAGAATGGTAATAAGAGAAAATGTAAAAAAAAAACCACATACAACTCGCTTCATCTTTTAACATGAAAAATTCAGATTAGTAGAATAGAAAAATTTAAGTGTTTGCTCATATTTTTTCAAGAATAAACTATTACCACCTTCCTAATTTCACACTGAGGCTTACTACAGCAAAATTATTTGGTCTTGATATTTTTTAAAGATACACATATATTGTACATATGCAAAATAAAACATACACCTGAAGTGAAGATACATGTCCCATGCAACTTCTTAGTAGCACAGAAAATTATACTGTCATCACCACTGGAATCCACAATAATTTATGCCAAACAATCACTACGGAGCTTTGTTTTATCAGTACTGATCAATTTAAAGCAAGAAAACATGAAGTTCCTTGTATTTGATAGGTAAGTTTAGCATTTTGATGTTTTTATTAGTATACTTCTGGTATCTTTAAGGGATCCATGAAGAAAATGTTAACATTAATAATATAAATACTATAGAATGTAGTTAGAATAAAATATTTTAATGTGTTTTAGTGCTACCTCATCATTAACACATTGGAAAAATGTCTTACATATGAAAGAGTTGAAAAGATTAGTTCCATGAATATAAATCCTATCAATGATACAGTAGAAAACAAGTCACAATTCAATAGCTGAAAAATAACTATGTTAAGCCCAGTGATTAAAGAACATACATTGATATCTTTTTTAAATGTACAGAATATCCTGTATTTTACTTTGGCCTTACTACACACCAAAACTTAAAATTCCTTTGACTTTTTCACTTGTCTTTCCTAAGGCTTGAAATTTTCCTTGTATTCATCATTACACTATCATTTTCATTCTTCATGGAAGAAAGTTTGTGATATCTCATACGTTAAAGTCAGCAAGAGCTCTGGAGTCAGACTAACGTTCAGATGGGCTGCTGCTTGTAGGTTTTCACTGTTTTTGGTTTTTTCTCCTTTTTTCTTTTCTTTATTTTTAAAAGTTGTTTCTTGGTTTTGCAATACTTTTTCCTTTAGCATTTAATTTTTTATTTTTTATGGGTTTAATTTTGGCAGATTCATACATGTACAGGACATACTTTGATGAATTTCACCTCCATCACCTCCCTTGCCCCACCCCACCCACTACTTTCACAGTTTGGGGGGCTTTAAATATGTATAATATATTTTTGTTCATGTAATTCCCCCATTACCTGCTCTTACACATCCCTCTCATTCTTGTTTTTTTTTTTAATATGAAAGTGAGAAAGAGAAGGAAAATGGTGAATTAAGAATAATTCACAAGCTGGGGATTTAGCACAGTGGTTAGAGTGCTTGGCTTGCAAGCACAAGGCCCTGAGTTCAATCCCCAGTACCAAAAAAAAAAAAAAAAAAATTCACGATCAGGAAATCAGTGATATTCTTGTTTCTCATTTGATGAATGAAATTCTAATAAAATGAGATTTCCTTGCTGTATTGCTGGCATTTTATATGCATTAGTATAGACCAATTTCTAATATGTTAGCAATATAGTATAGGTTTCACTAGGGACTACTTGACAAGCAGTTTAATTTTACAGACAATTATTTATAAAAGCTAAAGTTACAGTAACTGATCACATAGAAATATTTTTCTGTGTTTATTAAATATTTTTTACTGTGAAACAGATAGTTGCTGTCACTCCTTACCCAGAGTGGTAGCATTATTCATTTATTTTTCAATTTCAAATGTAAGTATGTCAATAGGTACAAATCAATCAAACCAGGTTGAAACAAAGTAGCACAAAACATCTTTATAATTAAAACTGAATGCAATTTTGTTTTTTCGCCAGGATAAATTATGTGCAGGCATGGAATGAGCGCCAAGAATGTGTTCCTGAGAAAAGACAGAAGAGCTAAACTTCGAAAGAGAGATTTAGTACAAGATACACTTGAAATTATCAGTGATCTGTGACATTGTAGGGCTAGAGAATGTAAATCCTTTAAGGAAATTGGCCTTCTTATTTATATGACAGTAATTTTAAGATCAGATTCGAAATCTGTCTGCAGCTACTGAATTCCAGAGCGTTTGGCAAGTCACAAATATGACAGCTTCCAAGTGTACTGTATTATAATGCTATATTTTAACCTAACTCAAAGCAAAAAAAAAAAAAAAAATTCCTGTGTAACTTTAAGTGTTTGCTGCTTGTCCTGATCTCATTTTTAGAGAGCAATTTTTTTACAATCAGGAATTAATATGCCCACTTTTTAAAGACATCCACACATGATAAAATATAGCCTTCTACAGACATCAATCACAATAAGTAGGTCTCTGACAGAAAATTTGTTCTTAAACATATTTTATATGCTGTACTTTTGAACCAATTTCTTAGTTGTTCTTGGATTAAAGAAAAGCATAGTCAAGAGTGAATAACTTAAATGACAAACTACTTAAGATATTGGCCGATAGTCGATGAGAATAAAAACAAAGATTTTTCATTTAGTAAACTAGACTTTTAATTTAAAAGTAAATGATACGTTAAAATACAAATGTAAGTATTTGCTATTCAAAGCAATAGAAATTTCCTAAAATCCAGTAGACATGTATTGAGCTATAACCTTAATTGGGCCACAATGGCCAGGCTAGCAGTGCCCCAAAATAGTCAAACTAAGTTTCTTTCAAATTTCCTTCATTTAAAACATTGTTTTTACCTACCCCTATGTCTTCGAGGGCTCTTCCTATTCTATTCTCCGGTAAATTTAATGTTTCTGTTTTAATGTTTAGATCTTTGATCCACTTTGATTTGAGTTTAGTACATGGTGAGAGACATATATCTAGTTTTAATTTTTGACATGTGGTTAGCCAATTTTTCCAGCACCATTTGTTAAATAGGCTATCCTTCTTCCAGTGAGGGTGTTTGGCTTCTTTGTCAAAGATGAGGTATCTGAGTGTGTTTGGGGTTGTTTCTGTATCCTCCAATGTATTCCATTGATCCTCAGGTCTGTCTTTTTGCCAGTACCATGCTGTTTTTAATATTGTAACTCTGTAGTATAGTTCTAGGTCAGGGACTGTGATGCCCCTGCTTTTCCCCTGTTGCTTAGGATCGTTTTTGCTGTTCTTGGTCTCTTGTGGTTCCAGATGAAATTCATGATTGTCCTTTCTAATTCTTTGAAGTATGTTAGTGGTATCTTGATTGGAATTGCATTAAATATGTATAGTAGTTTAGGAAGTATAGCCATTTTCACGATGTTGGTTCTTCCACCCAGGAACATGGGATGCCCTTCCATTTTTTGATATCCTTTTCAATTTCTTTTTTTAGGGTGCTGTAGTTTTTGATGTAAAGACCTTTTACTTTTTTGTTAGATAGATTCCTAAGTATTTTATTTTTTTGTGTGCAATTGTGAAAGGTATATCTTTTGTTATTTCTTTTTCAGTGGGTGTATTGTTTGTGTATAGTAATGCTATTGACTTTTGGGTGTTGACTTTGTATCCAGCAATGCAACTGAATTTAGTTATTAAATCCAGTAGTTTTTTGGTGGAGTTTTTTGGGTCTTCTATGTAGAGTATCATGTCATCTGCAAATAACGATAGTTTCACTTCTTCCTTTCCTATCTTTATTCCTTTTATTTCTTTCTCTTGTCTAATTGCTCTGGCTAATATTTCTAGAACTATGTTGAAAAACAGTGGTGACAGTTATGAACAGAACCCAGACTGCACGGGAAACAATACAAAGAATCAGTGCTTGGGACCACATGCTATTAAAAAGCTTTTGCACAGCAAAAGAAATCACCAGTAGAGTAGGGCGAAAACCCACAGACTGGAAAAAAATTTTTGCTAGCTATCCATCAGACAAAGGTCTAACATCTAGAATATACAAAGAACTCAAAAAAATTAAACCTCCCAAATTTAAAGACCCAATCCAAAAATGGGCAACTGAAATGAATAAACATTTCTCAGATGAAGAAATAAAAATGGCAAATAAATATATGAAGAAATGTTCAACATCACTAGTCATT